>NDFG01000135.1:2846765-3025745 GCA_002167245.1 Sporophila hypoxantha
AAAAAAAWTTGCTTAAAGGAACCACAAGAAAATTACAGCACTGTCAAGATAATATAATTTATGAGAATAATTAACTCCTTATCAGCACCTAGGATAACAAAAAACTGTTATGAGTAAGAGTTAGTGAGGAATATCTAGAAGAAATAAAGATAAACTTATAGTATTATCAGTGAATGTAACTTCCCATGCTATTTGGTTAGATAAAAGAAGTAGATGCTTTATAAGTGCTTTAAGTGATTTTTTTTTAACCATGTCTTGTTAGCTGTTCAAGAAATAACATACCATGAATTTCTAGRCAAAGTATTGAAATGAACCTGTATAATCCCTGTTTAAAACAATCACACTCTACTTCCTTCAACAAACATATCCTTTCATTTTGGTGGGGGATATTTGGTTGTACCTTTGGTAATAAGAGATGATCAATGCAGGGTGTTTTTGAAATCAGGTATTAAAAATTAATCATGATTTTGGGCATCCAAGGTTATTAACTTGCTTTATGGTGCTGTGTAGGAAATACATGAGATCCATTTGTCCAATGGTTTTAGATATTTCTGCAGAACTGTGAATACTAAAAGCTTTTTCATGACAGACATCCTTATTCTAACAGCCAAGGGATCAAAAAAAGCCACTCATTGTTCATGATTAAAGTGTTATCTTTAGTTTGTCTAGTTGCTTAATGATTTGTGAGTTTTGACGTAGTTGGACTAACATGAAGATCTTTACCACAGAATCTGATGAACATCAAGGTTTCGGTTGCCAGGCTAAATTATTGAGGAGAAAGTACTGTTGTAAATGTTAAAAAAGTGATGCTGTAAAGGCATCATTACATGGTATCTACCTGATTTTTTTCCAGAAGTTCAAAGTAATTTTTTCAGAAAACCAGAGCTAAAAGGGGATTCATAGTGCTGGCTATTCAAAAGTGTCCTCTCGGTAAAATTATAATCACATGGAAAAAATTTGAAAGAATGTGACACAATTTCTCATAAAAGGCCTTAGAACCAGTATTTTGAGTTAGCCTGTGTTCAGTCCTTAATCCTATGAATCACCACMCTTTTCTCTTCCTAGACTAGCAGAAGACTAACTGCTGTATTTTTTAGTTAATGTAATCTGTAGGGACTGTTATTAACCAGGCACCTTGGATATAGAACCCCAAACCCTCTCAAAAGCTGGTGGTGTGGGTAGCAGACATCCTGCCAACGAGATAAAATGGTCTCCTTGTTAAGTCAGTTTGTGTTACAGTCTTGAAGGCAGGTGTTGCACTCCAATCCTAATTGTGACACTGAGRTTTATCCAGTTTTGAATTACTGGGTCTGTAAAAGGCAGAAATGGTGTTGGGAAGAGCTTGAACAGGAGAASAACTGGGCTTGCTTTCTGTAATGRAAGTTAYCCTATGTAGATCAGTTGYCAAAAATTGTTTAAAACAGCCACTGAAATACTTCAGAAGATGAGGACTTAGCTTTTCCTCAATGTCATCTTCCTAATCTAGTGAAAAGTAATAAACAAACCTTGTTTCTTATAAATAATCCTTTGATGGATCCATATATATTTTGATTTAAACATATACAAAAGAATGTTGCACAAAATAAATTTGAAAGAAATATTTTMTAAATGTTTTAGGAAATAGTCTTGAAAGTGACGTTCTTATTGTAGATATGTCCATTCAGATGGAAAAAAAATTCATGCTATGTCATTGAATCCACTATAACCCAGACATTAAATTTGCATTTTACAAATTAAGTAAATAATATTATTTCACTACTGAACCAATGTATACAGCAATTTGCATTTGATTTTTTAGAAAAAAAATCAAATCTGAAGCTCAGCAGACTTCTTACTATAGTGAGTGATTTGACAATTGTGGACAACAATTGTATCAGATGCAGAATATATATATCAATTCATTGAAAATTTTAATTTCCGAAAGCCATTTCTGACAAGTTCAGCATGTCTAGTCAGGTGCAATCCCTTATGTATCCAAATGCTGATATTTCTGGTAGTTACCAGAAGATAGCATTCTAACWATGAAAAATTGCAAATATTTTCCAAATAAATTAAAGATGTTGGGACAAAACTGAAAATTGCTTTTTGTACTCTACCTGCTTTTATAATAAATTTCACACAGCTCTTCTGGTGGGGACATGTAACAGTGCTGTGCTAGCAGTATTCTGTTCCTTATTATTCTTTCCTAATAAATTATCTATCTTGAGATAAATAACATCTGATGAAACAGTAGTGAAGAGATAATTTTACGGCAGTGAATGAAATAGCAATTTGAGGATATATTTATATCACTAGAAAAAGGATAAATAAGGAAAAGGCTTTCTGCTAAAAACCAAACAAATACTGAAGAAAAAACTCCTTTGACACAAATCTAYTATTTTATGGGTATATAGTGTGAAAGGATCTTAAAGAAATATGGTGCAGATCATGAAATGAAAGTTTCAGACAGACATTTTCAGAAATGAAAGTTTCATGACAATGAAGTCAACTTTTCCTTGCTTCTTTGATGTTTGTTCTATCAAAGTTAAGTATACCTAATAAAAAAGAGGTTTCTTTTTGATTTTATAAATTGATCAAAACAATGCAATAATTCTTCTAAGCGTTAGGCTTAGAAAAGTCAAAATTCTCCTAAGGTACTGAGAAAACCAATCAGCAGCATGTAGCTTATGGCCTTGCCTTGAYATTGCATTAATCTCCCAGCACCCTGTATAAAATAGTAATTCAGATAATGTCTTTCCAGTGTTTCTCTGACATTTTAAAAATTAAGCTGAAAAACAATTGGTTTTGTTGCTGTTAAGCAACAAATGCTTTAATTGATTACCTGCTTTGCTAAAGAGAAATCAAAATTCTGTCAATAAAGTCCAAAACTCTGGTCAAAAGTAAACACAAAATATGTAATTGATTGTTGCGCAGCTAGAGTTTTGAAAATGAAATGTTCTTGAGAAAGTTTTCAGAATGAGAACCAAAATTAAAGCATAAAACTGAGTGGAAAGACCAACACGACACATGTATTATGGTGTTACCAGTGTTACAGACCATTATTTAAGCTGTAGATTCCCACAGGATGGAAACTACACATTTAGAGCCAGACTCTGAARAACTCCATTTGGGCTTGTCAGCCCAATATACACAATCTGATTTTATTGTGCACCTATGACCTTAGAAAATATACAGCCTTCATCTAGGTAGTTTTGGTCATTTCCATTTCTAATTTGGATCCCATTGTTGTTTTCAGAGATGACCATTAAYTTACTTAGTGACCCTGTAAAATTTTGTTATTTTTAGTGAAAGAAATAGATATCCAAATAGTTGTCTAAAATAAATTAATTGAATAATATATACAACTAAAAAATATATAGTACCTTTACYTATTAGGAGAGGGAAAATGAGGAAATATACTTTTCATAAGGTAGTATGGTTTTTTTTGTTGCTATAATTAATTGTGGCCAATAAATGCAAAATTAAATTCTAATAATGTAATCATTTAATCATKTTTTCTGATGAATTTTGATGTGAGKATAATTGAGTGGATTGTGTAAGCAGTAGGAGTTAGATTTGTATCATTCCTGCAGAAGATGATAACCATAGGTATGAAAGGCATAATTAAGGTGATTTTGCTACCCTGTTCTAGTCATCCTCTAGATTGAGGATATTTGAATGCTGGAATCATAACAAAGGACATTTTGTGGAGATTATTGATTTGGTTTGTTTTATATTTTGTGTTACTTGTTGGTTGTTTTTTTTTTTTTTTTTTTTTAAGGATAGCTTTATCTATTGGTTTCCATTAAAATAAACCTTTGTGAATATACAAGAGTGATAAATGGGAGAAACAGCATATTGAAACAACTAATGGTATTTGGATCCAATCTTATTCAAATCACCTCTGGCATTTAATAAAACACTATTTCTAAAAAAATCTTTTCCTAGAATTGAGGAATATTCTGTAGCTGCACCATCTCACCTGAAATTCTCATTTACTTATCTGCCCAGGTTTCCAATGTGACTAGATCTCTTTTATACATTTTTTTACTTATCTGCCCAGGTTTCCAATGTGACTAGATCTCTTTTATACATTTTTTTCATCTTCAGTAATGATTGCAGAGCTTTGCAGCCTGGTATCAATTATAAATGTCACAAATATGCTATTCATATCTTATTAGAGGACTTTAAWTTTTTTTTTWAATTGTGAAATCCTCACACAAGTGGCAAGACCTTTTCCCTTTTTTCAGGTCTTAGCACTGTATCCTTGTACCTGGTTTTCAAACTACATGATTGTGTTCCTGATTAATAGAATTTGAATTAATTATCAGTCATTGCAAAATTTCTGCATCATATCATGACAAAGAAATCTTCCTCTTAAAGAGCAGACTGCAAGAAATAAATGTGCAGATGCAAAGTTTGTGTTTGAGGACTGGCTAACATTTCACATKGCCATTCTGATAGTCATCCCAAGATTTAAAACTGCCTGCAGTATATTGTGTGCTTTTTGCTTTAAAAACCTCTGAAAACTGTATTCCACTCACTTTCATGATAGTTTTAATTGCATTMATATTTAATGTACAAACTGTGTTATATGACTGACATGAACTGCCTYTTGATTTCACTTAAATAAAACCAGGTGTTCTGGAGTCTTCAGTTATTCACAGAGTACAACTTCTGCTGTCATAGAATTTTTATCATTATGGAAAAAAAACAAGTTATTCCTGAACAGAATGTACAGAAATTTGTAGCACTTCTGCTGTAGCATTGTGTTTTCAAAGCCATATTGCAGGTGTAAAAGCAGGTGAGTAAATATCCTGGCATCTTTTAAGCGATGGGGAGGCTGAGTTGTAAAAAGATTAAGAGAAGGGCTTAAGGCTGCTCAGGAATTATTAACAAAACCAGGATTATCTCTCTAAATGCTCTGACTTTTAGTCCAGCCTTTTTCCACCTTGTTCACACTACTCAGGAACAGAATCAGATTARGCAAAGAGATTAATTAACAGCATCTTAAGTCCTCTGTTACTTTCTTCCATGCAGTGTAAAGTCAAAATCACTCAAGATGATCTACTGAATCATACTGAATCTAATWGCAGTTCAGCTGTCCTTAGCAATTCCTAAATTATCTTCTTCTCTATGTATCTCATGTGGATCAGCATGGAATTTGTTTAGCCAGAATCCAAATTAAAAGAGTTGTTGTTTTTTTTTTGAAGATGTGGTGGTTTTACTTTAGGACATGACTGTTAAGGATTTCACTGTGATAATTTTTACATTTTACAGGAGTTTCCTAAACTGCTCATGACTCTTGAAATTTGAAAGCTGCATCTGCTCTTTTTTCTGGAAAAGAAATATTAAACATCTTAGCAATATTTAACTACTTGGAGGAGATTCAAGATGTCTTTTGGATATTAATTTTGTCCGAAGTCGCAAGACCTAAATTTATGTCTTGACCAGGTAAGTGTATAGTTACAAAGGGGTTTTTATGTCCCCTGTGTAATTTCTGTAGTATTTAGGATATTTCCCAAGTTCTATTTTGCAGCCTCTAGTACCAGGAGAGATGTAGATGTTCAAATGTAATATTCTCTTCAGTGTATGCTGTCAGATCTTTTAGGGAATTCTCCTACTTCAGCAGGGTYTGTTAATGTAAGCACTAATCTTGGGGTACAGAACTGTCAGGGCACACATGCTGTGCAATGAAGTTAATTCAGGTGTGGCCATTATGTTTTAGGGGCTTCTTGGATTTAAGATTTGTTCCTGGCTAGACTGAGCTCACCCCAATCCAAAACTGGGTTCTCCTGAAATAAACAAGGCAGGAGACTTTTCTCCTTTTAATGCCTTTATTAAAAGTGATCAGCTCAGGATTAGGAAGTTCAACGGGTCTGCAGTCTCGTCTTCTTTCCCAGCATGGCCCAGAGGAGGAGGATGTGCAGCTTTGTCCACGAGGGGCAGAGCTGGGGGTCCAATCCTCACAGGAGCGGTGTTTCTGAGTCTCTCTGCTTCCCAGCTCCGGGTCACCATTCCAGACGACTTCTGCAGTCAGGGTGAGGGGCACCAAGGTCTCCCAACATCTCTGCAGGTCCAGCACTTTGTTCCTCACGTCTACGAATCACTCTAATTTCTTAATTTTGTAATTTTGTATTTGGCTCGTTGTTTTTGGGGTTTTTATAAATTCAATACGTCCCAGGGTACACTGGTTCCCAAAATCTACATATTGTAATGCCCCCCCCCTCCTCCCTGATTGGGGAGGAGTGCAGTTTTGCCTTAGGCAGGGTTTTACCAATACAAAGGGCTATTACCCTGCCCTGGCTAGAGTCGTTAGCGACACAAATAGAACTATTAACTCTAACGACTCATAATTAACATAACAAGTAACTCTGCCCAGCAGCTCTGCCTCAGCAACTCTGATTTAAAGATTTTCTAGCTCAGTTTTTTCTACTGATATAAAATTTAACAAAATTCTGTTCATAACACTTCTGCCAGGTCAAACAGGTGGGCAGCTTTCATCCTGCAATGTTTGTCCCAAACCTTCTGGTTTGCTGCTGACCGCTCCCAGAGTGACCAGTGGAGACCTCGAGTCCCGCCACTCCCAGGTTCTCGGCGAGAACCCTGAGTAGTGGCTCCGTCTGCGGCGTGGTGATGTTATAAACAAGAAGCTTGACTAGGCCAATATTCAAGCAGCAATCAATTTTTTATTTAATATGGTAAACTATGAGCAATACAGCGCTGGGTACAGTGGGGGAAGTTTTCCCTCCAACTGCACACCGATAGTTGAGGGCTACAGGTATTTATAGGAGTACTCATCAGTTTTTTCCAGCAGTTTCTATTTCTAATTTTTTATTCATCAGCAGTATTTATTCCAAATTATTACATCACAATTCTATACACTATTGTGATTTAGTTTTTCTCAGGATGTGTTTTTAAAGGAGTATCCCAGATTGGTTGCTGGTCCAGTTTCCGACAGAAGGAAGACAAATCCCATCTGGTGGAGTCCAACTCCCAAATGTGGGTCCACCTTTTTAATTGCAGAGACTATAAATCTAATAACAGTGATGTCCAGCTTCCCTTGGTCGAAACCATGAATCTTGAGGTGGTGGTCATCTTCCTCTCTCAAGCTGTTTTTCTTTGCTTCAATAGGGTTGAGATAAGCATATTTCCTTTATATATTTTCCAAAGCTATAGTTTCAAGGATACAAGTAATATTCTAAAATTATACTTCAAAAGGTTGTGTGTTGCAGAGCTCTTTGTGGATTAACTATAAGCAAAAAGCAACATCTTTAACGCTTTAATTCCAATGCTCCTAAATCAACTAGGGTTAATTTCAAAGGCCTTTTTCCATGCTTCATTTTCCTCAGTTATTATTAAAATTCACAGCTCTCCACTGTCGGTGCACTCACAAATACACACGTCACCTGTTTGTACCTGTTATAAATGATCAAAATTTCCGTAGCCAATTCTAATAAAAATCAAACAATTTATTAGAACAAAAATAATTTGGAAAAACACAGAAAAATACAAATTTCTTACCACAGCCAAAACACAGCTCCTGCACCCGGGATACAGCGCTGGTGCCTCCGAGGTGACGGCTGACACAAAACAGCCTCCCAAGGGGGACACACTACCCACCCAAAGACTGAGGTTTTTATACATTTTATTCCACCCGGGGCAAAGATGACCACATATTCCTTTGTGCCTTTTACATGTAAAGGTAGAATACACATCAAGAAAGGTACACAAAGGCGCTGTCTGGACCTAGACAGATTCTTCGATGGCCAGTTTCATCACTTTTTCTGAGGCGTCCTGTTGTCCTGTTCCGGGAACTATCTCTGATGGGATCGGGGTTTACTGGAACACATCAGGGTTTTACTGAAGACGTCTCAGGTCTTAATGGAGTTGAGGACATCATCCCATTCAGCTGGGATGGGGACTAGTTCTTTTGTCTGGTTTCTCAATAGTCCAGGCAGGTTCTTTTCACATGCATGTATTGGCCATCCTGTGTAGAAAAACTGGCAGGCTGGCTTCAGAATATTAACCCCTTGCTATATTTATTATACTTTTATAGCATGAACTAATATATATTCATAACAGTACCTGACACGAAACACAGCTTTGTATTTCACAGTGACGCAGGCGAGAGGCGACTGCGAAGCACTGAGGGGAAGGAAGAAAGAGGTGACACATGTACTGATGCCAAGATGCTTTATTGTCCCAGGCAGGGCAGTAATGGCGTCAGGGAAAAACCGTGGGGAGGCACTGCTAAAGGGGAAGGGTTGTAACGGAAGGAGACACGAGGGACCAATGAACAAAGCCCAGGGGAGGAGCGAGGGACACAACTGAACCAATAGGAATGGCCCAGGGGAGGAGAAGGCTCAGGGGACAAATCATATTGTTAAGTAAGGGAAGATTGACATAGAAATTTTCTCGAAATGAAAGGGGATTGTATACAATGATGGACAAGTAAGTGGCGGGAGGAACAAAACATTATGAGGGAGAACATGGGGGGAACCGAGGGTCAAACCAAATTCCTAACTTATAAAAAATAACCAACTTTACAATAAAACCCATACGGGACACACAATGCTACATTGGTAGATTTATTATGCAAGAATCTGCATGTATTTTAGTGTGGAGAATTCATAAAGGATGAATCATACTGGTTATTGGAACAGCAGGTGGGTGGGGGATGCAGGGCAGGGAATAGAGGGGTTTTGGGTATATTTTGTACCTCAGAAAGCACTACAGGCTTCTTTTCGTGTAATGTGCAGCACCACGTGCTGGCCTTGACACAACTCTCCACACAGTCACTCATGTGCTGACTGGGCTTGGAGAATAGATGTGCCACAGCCTTTTCTTTCCTAAGCTGTATGATCTGCTCAGTGTGTCTGGAGCTGGCAGTGGTGTGCCAGGAACCAGCATTAGGCTTGATTCCTAGTTAATATATGGAGTACTGCTCCAAAACAAGTGAAAAAAACAATCGTGTTGGCATTTGAAGGTGCTAGAAGTATAGAAAGTGTTATAAACAGCAGGCACGTTTGAGGAATAGCTTTTAGACAGCTTTGTTAAATATCTCCTTCTGTTTAAAGCTCCATCTGAATTTTAGGCACCACAGAGCAGAATACTGTGACTTTCATTTTTATGTCACACCAAGTAACAATTTGTTATCTTGAAAAGTACAAGAAAGCTTAAAACAAAGATGTTTTCACTTGCTGTGCTACTGGAAATATAACAGCCCCTAAAAATTGAGCTGATCCCCTTTTTATCCCTCTGTTTCTTGCAATGAGATCACATTTTTGTGGTGATGCAAAATAATTCTACAATATATTAGAAGTTCTGATACTAGTCTTGAATTCTTGAAAGCTTCTGTGTAAGATCCAGTTATCAACTGTTGAGGAGACACAAGCAAAAGCTATGTCCCATTATTAAAAAAAGGTAAAAAAAACCTGGTGATGAACTACAATTATTCCTGCTCAGGAAAATCCTTGCTGAAAACCATGTTGTTCATAGAAAGCTGTGGAGTGTGAGTAAACTTTGTTTACTTTCAAATGGAGCATCAGGAGCCTGACCAACTGTGATGTGGTTGGGAAGAAAAAATAGTATATATTTCATATGTCATTGTAATATACACTTAAAAATCAGAAGACTGAAAAGCTCTTTGTGTTTGTTTGTCCCTTTGGCTTCTCACAGAAATAGTGCTGCCTCACCAGTGTCTCTGGAATGTCAGGCAGCTTCAAGACTCTCTGTTTTCTTTTCTAGGGCCCCTTGCCTTCCAGGTCACAAATGAAAATCTTACATAATTCTTTAATATCTCTTTTCCTACTCAATTAATTATTATTATTATATCCAGAAAATTATATTAAAAAAATAAGGTCACAAAGTCAAGCATTCAAATTAGAAAACATTAAAATTAAAATTCCTCATCCAGCCTTTGTTTGGCTCATTTGGACGTATGCCTTACAATGGTCTTTAATTACATCACACAGAATATTTTTTTTTTTATATGGGATCCCTGGCTCCATCAGAGATGGCACTTCCTTAATCAGAAGTATTCAGTATTTTGTTCTCTTGTCCTTGTGTGTGGACATGCCTTATTGGCTTCAAACTATTCAAAACACACTCTTTAAGCAGAAATTATTGATTTTTCTGCGCTATTTTCTAAATGGAACTCATTAATATAATGTCAGACATTACTTTATGTTCTCAAAATCCTCATAAGGTTAAGGGATTTTATTATCTTCATTTTGCAGATGATAATGGCCATGCAGAGAAACTAAGCTTGAAGATATTCAGTAGGGTGTCCAGTTTGGGGTGTCTGTAACCTCTTATTCTTCAGTGTGCTTGGCACAGTGTAGTTCAGAACAAACTCAGGATATGGACCCTGCTGAATTCTCTATTTTTTCTAAATAGTTACAAATTTGACTGGTGGTCTGTAGTGGAAAAACCTCCAAAACAAGTATAAAAAACTAGCCTTTAAAAATTCATTACAAATTTTGTAATAAAACTTTTTTTGCAGGGCTGCCAAGGAAAAGGCTGACATCTAATTCAGGTCTGCAGTGCAGATACAGCTGCCTTTTTTTACTTTGGAGCTCCCTCTTCCCTTTCCAACATATCCAACAAAAAGTAAATAGATGGTATAAAGATATATATGAATATGCAAAGTGGAATGAGGTAGTGAGAATAAGAGTGATTCTCTGAAGTGAAGAATGGGATATCATTTGACAAGAGCAAGTAGTTTAATAACAGATATAGGCAATGAGATTACATTTTAGTTGGGGACATCTCAGTTTCACTGTCACTTAAAAATTAATTTTCTGCAGATCTATGAATAAGCTTATATGTATGATTGAGAAAGAAAACTTTATTATATTTATGTTCATTGGCTATATTAATATCAAGTCACTGTGTAATAGATACATTTTGGACATTTATACAAACAAGGAACATAAAAGTATTCCCTCATATCTCACAGCCATCTCATCAACACTACTGGAGTCTTTAAATCCCTAAACCAGGCCTCTGATGTTTGAACTGTCAGAGCAGAGGTCGAGCTGCCAGCTTCATCCTCTGAGTGTATCAATACTTTGGGAGGCATAAACTGCAGATTTTGGGTGAATTCACATCTCTTCCCTGCTGATGGAGAACATTGGAGTAACAGGATTCACTTGGGAATCTGGAAGGATTCTCACAGTAATGAGAAGGTTACAGCTTATTTCATAGTGACTTCATAATTTTCCCAGCTTCTCCTTAGTCTGAAAGTCAGCTTTCTTCACCTACAGCCTACTTCAGTTGTCACCCACCAGTTCCCTTCTCCTGTCCTTTCTCATAGGATTTCTCCCTGTCGCAGACATCTTTTATGGAAAATCCTTTCCTTAGGATTTTTCCTCCTGAGAAGCTGAGAGGCCTCAGGAGCAAAATGGAAACATTGATTATCTGCTGCTGTGGAATGCAACAGGTGGGTCTGTGATTGGCCCATGTTGGATGTTTGTAATTAATGGCCAATCACAGTGAGCTGGCTTGGACAGAGAGCGAAGCCACAAACCTTTGTTATGATTCCTTCTTTTCATATTCTTAGCTAGCCTTCTGATGAAATCCTTTCTTCTATTCTTTTAGTATAGTTTTAATGTAATATATCTCATAAAATAATAAATCAATAAATAAATTCTGAAACATGGAGCCAGATCCTTCTCTCTTCCCTCATCCTAAGACCCCTGTGAACACTGTCACAGGGAGTGGCTGTGAATGGATCTGAGCTGGTGGGTCCATGTTCAGCTTTCACAGAATTCAAAGAATTCACAGATTTCACAGGATGACTATGTTGGAAGAGACCTTCAAGATCATTGAGTCCAAAGCATGACCTAACACCTCAACTAAACCATGGCACTGAGTGCCACATCCAGTCTTTTCCTAAACACATCCAGGGATGGTGACTCCAGCACCTCCCCAGGCAGGCCATTCCAGAACTTTATGACTCTCTCTGTGAAACAAATTTTTCCTAATATCCAGCCTCTATTTCCCTTAGCAGAGCTTGAGACTGTGTCCTCTCATTCTGTCAGTTGCTGCCTGGTGAAAGAGACTCTGGAGCTTTGCTATGGGTTGAACCTGGGAGTGGGAAATCAGCATAATCAGCATGTCCCACAGCCTGGGACTGCCCTGCACTGGGCTCCAGAGGCTGGGCAAAGGAGTAAGTCCTGGGCCAGGGTAGCTCTAACATCCCTTAACAGACWGGTTTTCATTTGACAGAATTCCAAAGATTAATTTGGGCAGCATATCATTTTCAAACATTATAGTCATAATCCAGCCTGATGCTTGGTGCAAATATAATGACAAGGGTCTTCTTTTAAACCTGCAGGGTGAATAATTCTATTTTTTAATAATGAAAATTTTTGTAATATTTATTTCCTAAGTTACATTATCTATACATGATAATATTTTTTAAAATGTATGATCATAACTARGATGATGTGAAATTTTGAGAGAAAATGAATATGTAACATTCTTCATCCTTTTTAAATAAGGCTTGGCTCAAACTCCCATTTAAGATCATAATATGGCAGAAAATTTCTGTTGCACTTATCCAGGCATGGATGAAATTAGAATTTATAAATATCAGTTGTTTCAAAGCTATGCTGGGTTATGAATAATGTCCTTTGCTGTGTATCACTTCAACAGAAAAAGATAGCAGAATAATTTCCTTACGACTATTGAAACAATGGGTAAGCTGTCTCCCTCCTACATGCTTTCATACATAGAGTTTTCCCCATTGTAACACTTGCTCAAAATATTATGGTTTAATAKAAAGCTGTTGTGTTGTTTTTTGGTTTTTGTGTTTGGTTTTTTTTTTTTTTTCCCCCAATAAGCAGTGAAAATGATCTCTACAGTAACTAGTAGCTCAAGCACTAAGGTTGTTTGAGAAAATTGAATTGTGCTCAGGGGCAGCTGTGCTTATGAAGTGTTTAGTGCATGTAAACAAACAGAAAACTGTGCATATTCCCTCAGCAAAAGCTGCTTGCAGGGAGCAGAGAGTGTCAGTAAGTAGGTATATGAGGTGTAGCAAATACTGCAGAKAGAGGAGGAAAGGCAGATGTTGTCATGCAATGACACCRCACCCAAGACCAGTGTGTAATGTTMAAATAAGCAGTTTTCCTCTTACAGCTGGCCATGCACAGCACAGTGTACACTTGGAATGTATAATGCTGTAGCATCTGCTTCTCTGCAAGGGTTTCATTTTCTTCTTCAGAAAGCYATAATCTCACATATTCTGTTTGATAACTCTGATGTGCTTGATGGGAGAAAAAAGGCTGCAGTGCTGTCACAATCTCTAACTCCTTTAGCGATGAAAGAGACCCCAGAAATTGTGTGCAGCACACTGCAGTGAAAACACAAAACACAGTTGCTTTTCTGCCTGCTGCACTCCAGTCATTTTCTTTGCTTGATGCAAGATGGAGTGCAGGTGACAAGGACTAGTCTAAAAGGTAAAAAGAAAGGTATTTCTTTTTCTGTTGGAGCAAGTCACAAAAGAATGGATATTTTCAGTACAGAACTTTATTGCTTTGCTCATATTTTTGCACTTTAAGGCATATCAATCTCTTCGTGAGATGTGAACCAAAACTGGTTTGCRCAGATTCTGTTTTGTCACAGAAATCTTGTTTGTTTGTTTGTTTTTCAAAATTGCTTTCTTGGCCAATATTTTTTAAAGTTTTAAATATTCTAACATTCAAGTATACTCTTTTACTATATGTGTATATGGTTGTTGTTCCAGAAAAAAGATAGTGTGATTTTAATGTAYTGAAAGATAGTAGAGAAACTAAACATTAAGGATGCAATTTAATACAGTTTTCATGCCTGCAGGTTTGACCTCAATGAATAAACAGTGAAGCTTATTTAGTTTTCTGTGGTTTCAAACAGTCCTTCCAGGCTATGGCAGCTTAGTCTTTTTAATAATGTTACTTTGCCTTTGGATAAAAGCCTGCTGCATCCACTGATTCCACAAATGAATGCACAAATATTAAAAGGGGAAAACGGATTTACACCTGAATATTGGATGGATCTAATTACACTTTAGAATCAAAAAATCCCACTTCTCAGGAACATGGCGCYCTAAATTCCATGCATAATTACACGTCAATTTTGAAAAAGTAAACCAATTATGTCACTGGAATATTCACATAGAAAGTGATTGAGGAACACAGACTTTTGGTAAACATAAAGGACCTATTGAAAGGTACAGGCTTTTTACTTCCTCTTGCCAGGTTGCACTCACCAATGATCACTCCCTCTGCATTTCTCTCTGTTCAAATCCTTTGCATACAATCTTTCCATCCCCACTTTTTTCAGGGAATCCTTGCAGCCTTCCACACCCATCTCCTTTGCTGAAATTTTCCTCAGTCCCTTCAGRGCACCAGATATTTCCTCCCTGCTTTGTTTGTAGTTCTCCCATCTCCACCCMAAGGTTCAGTGCTTCTTTTTTTCTGCACCTTGTTTGAGAACACATGCCAATGTGCTAATTCCATAAGGCTTCAATTTACCTGTAATCTTTTTTTTCTTTTTATAATTATTTACTCTCTCTCAAAATCTCAGTATAAGTATATAAAGCTCACCAAGTATAGGTGAAAGAAGACAGACATTCCTTCCCATGCAGGAAAGTCTGGGATTTCCTGTGAAGTGGCTAGAAAAAAGTGGGACACAGCATCTAAATAGGAAATAGCCCAAAAATTTTTATTTTTGTTATCTTGCTAGTCAGGGTTTTCAAAGAGGGTAACACTTGCTGTCGACAAAACAACAGTTCTTTTGCCAGAGTGGTACTCCATTTTATTTTTCCTGTCCTGAACAATATGTTTACTTCTATCCTCCAGCTATCCTTTCTCATTTTGTCAGGTAGGATACGAAAATTGAAATCTCTCTGAAAAAATATCCAAAAAAGCCCCCCAAAAGAAACCAAAACAAAAACAAACAAAAAAATCCAAACAAAAAATACCAAACAAAACCTCAAACCAAACCAAAACAGAAAAGATACTAACTCAGGCTAAGATAGGTTATTTTCTCACATTTCCTTCAGAGACATGTTACAAACCAAAGATGAATCAATCTTGATCTGCAAAAGTGTTGTTCTACCTTCCACAATTGCTACAGATCTGTTTCTTATATCCTTTCAGGAATACTTTGAGGTTTTTTTATCACCGAAGGGGTATCAGGGACAGCCAAAGGTGATACAGAGACTCCATCGTCAGAAGAATGAACAAATGTCATAACTATACTATATTACACTACATATATAGTATACTAATACATACTAATACTATACTGAACTATTCTAATACTGTACTAAACTGTACTATGCTATACTAAAGAAAAACCTGTGACCTTTTCAGACAGTCACAACACAGCTTTGACCCAATTTGTAAATCAGTCAAAACAACCATCAGCAGAGTCCAATTAACAAATCCCTTCTGGTGAACAATCTCCATAACACATTCCACATGTGCCAAACAACAGGAGCAGCAAGTAGAGATAAGAATTGTCTTCTCTCCTCTCTCTGAGCTTTCTCATTGCCTTCCCCAGGAAACATCCTGGGACAGAGAATTATGTCTCTCTCTCTTCAAAGAATATGTGAATACCACTTTTTTTTTCTCGCAAAAATTTTTGTGGTAAAAATTGAGCTAAATTGGGAAACATTAGACTATAGGCCATGTGGAAGAAACCTGCTTGAAATCAGTTCAGAGCAGGAGAGGTTTCAAGTTGTTAGCCTGTGTTCATTCCAACACATTAACATGGTKTAGCAGGTGACTAGAGCTGTATGCAAGATAAGAGTAGATAGTCAGAAATATGAACAAAACCAGAAAAACCAGCAACGGAAGCAAAACTGTGGAATGTAAAAGGGGGTGGGGATGTTGAGGAGATAAAGGGTTTTTTTGAGTCTGGATGATTAATAATAAAAATATTGTGATTCTAAGACTTCCATGCTTCAGAAATTAAACAGATGAACATTAGGGAAAAGGCTAAGCCTTCAGGAATCTGGAGAAACTTGTGTAGCAGAGAATTTTACAACTTCTTTATCACAGACTGGATAAGGAGGATTATCTTTGCTACAATAAGTTTATTTTTAATTTCTRACTCCTAAACTTCTTATAGAAAAATCAGAATAAAAGCAATTCTGGAACAACTGTTGCCATCCTGAAAAAGACTTATTGGATAAGCAAGTAGAAGTTGTTTAGTCACCATTTAGTAAAAGAAACCTTTCTCTTATCAGCTATGAAAAAAAAAATTGTGCCAGGTGAGCTGGACTCATTTACAGGTAGAAAAATGTAAGACTTCTGGAAATACTTAATTTAAAGTGCAGTAGTAAATTTAGTTTACCTATTTTTCCAGAAAGCTTTATGTATGCATGCTCTATGTTAAGAAGACCAAACAAGAAAATACACTAGAAAAGAAATGTTTGCATTTTAACTCACTAAAGGCAGTAATTTAGACTACAGTAGAGTGGTTTCATACCTGCTTAGTCACAGAAAAAGTTTAATCTCCTGTTGACTACATAATGCTGTAATTATTCTTCACCTGACTTCTCTTTGATCTATATATGTGTGTTGTTTATTAACTATTTGAACTATTTTTCTAACAATGGTTATAATTATTTTCTGCATTAAAGTCAGTGTATCTTTTATCCTTAAAAAAAATTGACAAATATATTCATTACTAAAGCCTCTCAAAATGTGTTAGAATTAGGGGACTTAATGAATGAATAATGAAGAATTATCCATTGTGGTCATCATTCCTAATTCAATTATTGTCAACACCTGAAATATGATATTAACATGACAATTAATGTAMGTACTGCATTTCATCATGTGCTAGAAATTTCCTATAAACCTATTTCAAATTCTTAGAGTCTCTGAGTTTTCCTGCCTTAGTTGATGGATCTGGTCAGCTTAGATATATTCCTACTAATTTTTCTCAAATGTTTTCCTATTAACTTTTCAGTAACTCCACTCCCTGAGATGCTTTCCATGTGAAGAATCCCAGCTGAAAGTCATCAGARCCTTGGGCCTGCCTTGCACCGAGCAGGGCATTGTTCTGTGAAAGCAGCTAATCACTGTCATTTGTGCTTGTCCCCTGCTACCTTGTCTGAAGAAACCACGAAAGCATCAGGCTCAGACTCTTACTTGGTAATGCCAGACAAAGTGCTTTTCAGGTTTCAGTCTAATTATCCAATTTTTCAGAGAATGGGAAGAATCTCCTGATGAGCAGAAATTGTGAGACCGCAGCATTCGTTTCCCACTGCCAGTGGTGGTGGAAAAACTGCAGATATCTGTACCTRTGCAAGGCTACCTGTAAGGTTTTTATGCCATGCAATCCATCCACAAATACTGTTGGACTTCCATTTGGTGATCTCTTTGATGGTCAAGGTTTCTTTTTCCAGGTCGATTTAACTCTTCTGCTGTTTGTCATTCAGCTGCACTGTAAAATAATGTGACAATAATATAGGGGAGCAATACGGAAAATGCAAAATGGTCCAAATTCAAGAAATTCCCTCAGTATTGGCAAGGATCTGAGGATGCAGACAGCMAGAAAAACTGATCACCAGAGATGAGAAATGGTTGAAGCATTCCTTCAAATGAGATTGAATATSTCACTATGTAAGGTCTCTTTCTCAGGAGTCTGGCAGAAGATGATAAAGGTAATTTCCAGCAAAGACAGTGGACTTTGTCATATCTGATTGTAAAAATGTAGGAAGACTTGCATTATTACTTCACTATCCCTGAAAATTAGYTTTTTTACTTGACTGTGAAAAGTCATTTTGGTAGAAGATGAGGTTGCTGCTTCAGTGCTCAGGCTGTGGTCCTTAAGAAGAGAAAGAGATGTACAATGATGTTRCACAGATGAAAAACAGTGCTCGACATTATTTTTCTTCTTGTAGCTGTGGCATATTCTAGTACATAGTAAATTATTGCCTTAGATATAATTAATAATATTGTCATTGACTCTTTTACCTGTGTTTATCATTATTYCTCATCTTCATTTATATTGTTGCTATTASTGTTTTCCTTCTCACTTGCTGTATCTTTTGATAAATTAGAGGACAGGCTCCTTGGGACAGTAGCCTTCTTTACTGAATGCTCTCTGTGATGAAGTAAGTCCTGTTTTGGTCTCAACCAGATGTTTGCTAACACTCTAAAGAGAAAACAAATGGCTTCAAAATGAATTGTGACCCCTGAAACAGCTGGAAGTAAGGGTCTCATCCTGAATTTGTTGTAGATATTTCACTGTCTATTTATTTTGTGTCTAAAAATGGTATATGGGGGAACTAATTTCAGTCAAAATAAAAGGAAATTMATGTCTTCCACTCTTTTTGTGAATGAGACGTCCAAAGGTTTAAAATCTCATCCTCTGAATCAAGTTAGCTATTCCTTAGTTATTTATCTCTACCATCATTAATACCAATATCTGATTTTATACTCTTTAAACATATGAGAAAAGCCTCCCTGCTTTCAACCTAATATATGTCCCAAGTGCCAAATACACTTGTCTGTCCTCCTGCTGTATTTTTTCCTTTGCTGAAAATACCAGATTGTATTTACTCAGCTGAGTCTCCTGTGCCAGCAAACAGCAGGCGTGCTGACACCTCGCCACAGGTCACCAGGGATCCAGCTCCTTGAATGTATTTCAATATTCTGATCAAAGTACCGATGTTGTCAAAAGTGAAATATGGATGTGCATGTCCTGCAGCTCCTGGTTATCGTGGGATGTTTCACGTGGAATGAAAAGCAGAGCAGAGTTAGCCATGTGAGAATCTCTGCTGCTTCCTCTCTATGCTTCGCTGCTTCTTGTCTCTGTCTCTGAAAGCTGTGCACAGCCCTTGAACACCCAGAGCAGTGGGCTCAAATAAGAAAAGATAAACTCTTAAATGAATATATGGCAACGATCAGAGAGTATGAAAACTTAATTTCATAAAGCAGAGGTTTAGATGGGATAAATTGATTGGATTTTTTAAAAAAATTGATATTTAGACAAATATGATTTTTTTGTTCATTTTTTTTTTAATGGAGGCAGCATAAAAGGCATTGAAATTAGGCATTTATCAGAATCCTGTAAGGCACAGTATAAAAAAATCTATGTGTCATTATAAAAGAAAATTTCACTTTTTGCTTATGTTCATTTAATTTGTCTATAATCCCAAACATATTAGGGAAATGAGTAGATGAGGAATTGTCTAGGCTTGAGATTATAGTAAAAATAGGGGGCATGAAAAGTCRGGAAATGCTTTTGGCAGGAGATGTAGAGATGATTTTTAAAGAAGGGAAAGATAGTTCTACTGGATAAAAGGAAAAGAGGGCATATACTCAAAGGTTGTATTTGAGAGATAATTTAAACTGTTTTGGTTTGTTTGCATGTTGTATTGCTGTTTATATGCAAGTCAGGATCTGGAAGAAGGGGGCTTTGAGATAAAGAGCTAAGTTTCTGTTTGAAATGAATGAATGAGAATACTCAAAAATGAGTTTAAAAATGTAAAATGGATACTTGATATTACAAATTTTCCACATCCTCTTTTAAGCTATAACTTASAGAACTGAAGTTTGTCTGAAGCTGGTGACATGGCATGCACCAGTTGAAGCTTTTCCAAGAGTTTCCATACTTTAGTTTTAGATACTAAGAAATGAATTACTGTTTTTACTGTACCTAATGAGTTGAATGAAATTAAAAACCAGTTATGCAGCTTCTGAAATTAGTGGGCCTAGACACACTTGCTTTCACACAGAGAGTCATAATGAAAAGCAAAGAAATTTCATATCGTGAATGAGATTCAACCTGTTATGTTTAATTGAAATATATTTCAATGACATAGCTAACAAAATTTTCAAACAGTGCCAGTTCAGTTTCATATTATTGACTATTTTTAGCCATCATCACAAATTAATTTAACATTTTCTGGCAATAATAGTGGATATTCTAAAGTTTTACATAYACTTTAGAATAAAGATATAATTTTCAAGTAAGTGTGGAGGATTCAATGTGAAGTACTAAATATCAAGGCTAAATAAAAGATATGGTTTTGTTTGATTAGATTGTAAAGCTCAGTGGTTTGTTGGTATTTTATCCTTTCATGTTTTCCACATTGTTTTTTTTTTTTAATTTTCAATTTGTTGGGCTAATAGCTTCCCTTGGTACTTAGCAGAGTCTGTTCAAAGTTCTAGAGCAGAGACTGAGCATCATTATTTTCCTCTGATGTATCATAGCAAATAATAATTTTCACACTCCTATTTCTCCATATGCAGCCTGTCATAATGCAGACTGATCCTGACAAGCTTCTTCCTGTCAATTCCTTTGTTTATTAAAAAACCAGAGGTTATGGACTACCTGTTACTGGGCAGAAACCTCTGTGACAAAAGTAATTAAATAATATGAAATATAAAATCAAGAAGGGTGAGGCTGAGGAAGATGCCCCAAAGAGATCTCTTACTGTGATTCCAATGTGGGCTGTGAGAAACTCCTGATGACAAAGTGCAACCATGCCAGCTTTATAAATCTGTATTTTTAGATCTTCTTTGCTTGCTTTATAGATAGAATTTTGTTTGTGTTGTCTGATGAGCCTGTGGAACGCTCTTTCCTCCACATTATCCAGAAATATTACAGCAGAAAATGTGATCAAATTTCTAGCACTAGAAATTCGCATCATATATGAATAAAATTTGATTTTGACTCCACCAMAACTTTCTGTTTGTGACTGACTTGCCTTTTATGCAATAACTATCTAAAATACCTTGCCTATAAAGAAGCTTATAAAGCAGTATATGACCATAGCTTCTTCATGAAAAGAATAATTGAATATTCCTCTTTCATTTAAATAAATACTTATCAATTAATAATAAATTTCTGGGTATTTAGTGACTTAAATATTCATTATAAATTTGAAATTTTTATATAGGACTATTAAAAATTAAATATCCAACTTTGAGCATAYTTTCTTTGAATTCCAGTGTTATTTCTATCTTACAAACATGTTCATTTCACAGGATCATGTTACTACTTTTGTTTATTTCCTCTTCCCTTTGCTTCACTTTACCCCCMCACACCAGTTGCCCACAATTGTAAAACAATAATAAAAATAATAATAACAAAAAAGAATAGYCAAATGGTCCTGTATAAACTTCTTTTGAACAATTTTAAAGTAAGCTCCTTTTTCTGCTATTTTAATTTGGAAGTAAGCCTTTTTCCTTCTTAATTTAATTCCATCAACTCAGCTGCTCTAAAGGTTTATCTTAATGGGTTTTTAAATACCCATTGTCAGAATGCCCTGTGGCAATCTGGTTGTGATTCTAAATGGCATCCAGCTGGACAGGAATGGCTGCATCAAGAGGTACACTAAAATATAATTTTTTTTTTTTTTTTTTTGGCTTTGAAGTAAAAATCCAGTATTAAWTTCATGAGTGACTCACCTGCATTCCATTTTCTTTTATGCAGGTTTTGTGAAGGTTGTCTCTGGAAAAGCCAYAGCCAAAGGAAGTGTGCTTACTTGGAAATTGAGGATCTCATATATATATATTTATATATATATATATATATGTATATATATAATGGAAAAAATGTCAGAGGGAGAAGAAGAAGGCTTTAAATTCTCTATRAGTTATAATTCTATAGGAGCAAAAATTCTGCCCTTGGTTTATTCCTGATAAGTTGAAAAGAGCAAGTTAAAAATAAATCTATTTAATTTTTATATTTAAATTAAATAGATTTTGAGRCATTTCATCCCTGTCTCTGTGTTTTGTCTGGTACTAGTGACACAGTTGTCTCTATGTGTAATGGTTCTTCCAGCTCTGGAATTACCAATTTAAAAAAATTGCATTTTAGTAATAGGCCTCTGATCAAACACAGATTGTGTTGTATGAGAGAACGGCTTTGATCTTTAAAGTAAAGAATAACAATACAAATCACACATTTAATTTAAAAAAATGCCTTGATTTGGAGAGTGAAAAAATTGAATATATGATAAACAGCTCATAAAGCAAAGAAAAGAATTAACTTTCCACAAAATATGTTTAGAATTTAAACCAATGGCGCAGGTAAAAACTCACTATATTTTTCATTGCTACACTATTAAAAAACTGCCTTAAACATAAGGTAATAGCCATTTTTCTTTTAGGTAGATATGTATTAGATGGTGAATAAATTAATGTTTGTTATTTTATTTATTACATTATATATGATTATGTTCTTGTCATGGACATTGCAAGTAAGGAAAGGACACAAAACACAATAGTCCTGTACAGAAACAGTTTACTGCTCCAGCTGATAATGACAAATAACATATTGATCAACATACAGGTTCTGAGCATATTTATTGAAATGGATACCTTATAATTAAATTTAATGGGCATGCCATTTTCAGTGTTTAGATGGTGACATTGCAGGGAGTAAGATAAAGTACATAAGAAATATATACTTTCTATAAATTATGTTTCCATGACTGCATTTAGAAAGAGGCACAGTAGAAAATAAAGATGAAGAGATCTTAGTTATGATGAATTATTCATGTTGTTGCAACAGGACAATATTTATTCTCAGTAATACACTTGTACCCCTGGAGACCTGAAATGCATCAAAGCTTGTTTATTGTGGATTTATAATCAGAAAAAGTATTAAATATTCTATCACCACAATTGTGGAAAATTTCTTCTAAGAAGGAGGGCGGATTTTTTTTTTTTTTGGTGAGGAATTCCATTGAAAAAATCAGGCTTATGACAAAAAAAAAATACTAATCATGACCTACTTCTGGTTAGAGCTATTAAAATTAAATTTCTCTGTTCTGAATACAAATATATAGCATGTTCAACTTGTCTGAGCAAGGAAAAAATATTTTTGTTTGGTTTTTTTTAATTCCATGCATCCTAAAAATATATAATTTTTTTTTTTTCCCAGTGGAACTTCTATAAAATCTGATCTGATTTTATGAGATCAGTCCAGCTAAAGTTGACACAGGTTGTGACGGTGCTCACAGGGATTCTTGGATGAGGGAAGAGACAAGGATCTGACTCCATGTTTCAGAAGGCTTGATTTATTATTTTATGTTATATATTACATTAAAACTATACTAAAAGAATAGAAGAAAAAGTTTCATCAGAAGGCTAGCTAAGAATAGAATAGCAAAGAATGATAACAAAGGTTTGTGGCTTGGCTCTCTGTCTGAGCCAGCTGGGCTGTGATTGGCCATTAATGTCCTCGTGGTCCCACATAGAGGTGTCTTAGCACCAGGATGAAGGGCTTGTGGTTCATTTATCCATCTCATCCTATTCCCAATATCATCCCATCAAGATACAACATGTAGTAGATTGAATGTGTAGGGAATCTTGATAACCTCAGAAAAGTGGAAGTTGTTCTCAAAAATTTGAAGGAGAGAAAGGCATTAATGACGAGGCGTCGTTGACATGGCAAGGAGGATTGATTGTTTGCTGCATGGGAATGCAAATGGGGTTACTCAGAGAAAGGGAAAGAACCAAATAAAATAAGAAAATATATAGGAGGTGACAGGGAGGTGGTTTGGGACAGCGTCACCAAGGGCARGTCYCRCCTGACCAATTGTCCTGGGGTGACTTTAYGATGCTTGTATCCCCATTTGTCTGTTYAGCCCAGAAATAAGTTTTGCACCTTTGAGACTGRTTCCAAGAGCAAAGTKAGGTAAAGAAGAAGTGCAGAGTTTATTATCAGAAGCTGCACTTGCTGTCCCACATCCTGCTCCTGGACTGTGCTGTCTGCAGCACAGACAGATGGAGAGAGACAGAGCTTTCCTTTGCTTTTAGTTAGTTTTAGCTTCCTGAGGCAGAGAATTTCCCTGGACTGTGTTTTTTTTTCTTTTTCCTGTAACTATTCATACCTGCTCTGGACTGAAGAACCCAGAAAAACACCAGCAGCTCACACTGTGGCCCCCTGGGCCCAGAACGCTGTATTTCCAGCACCAGAGGGACTGATAACAATCTGAGGGAGCTGAGCTGCAGCCCACCAAGGGGACTTTCTGAGTTTGTCATCTCTTCATATTGACAAGAGGTTTTATTGTTTAATACTGTTCACTTATGTGCTGGTGAATGCTTTGCTTGTTAAATAATAAATAAACAGGGTTTTTTCCACTTTTCTCCAAGGAAATCTTYTCCTGAACCAGTTGGGGAAGGGGCCACTTGAATCTGCTTTCTAGAGGAACGCCTTTAGAGGTTTTCTCCCAAATTTGCCCTAAACCAGGACGCCAACCAAGTGGTCTTCCATGTTGGGGTAGGTCCATCAATGGACAAAGGAAGGGCTACAGTTGTCATTTACCTGGACTCCTGTAAAGCCTGTGACACGCTCCCCCACAGCATCATCCATCTGTCTGAATTAGGAAGAGATGGATTTGATGGATGTTAGGTGGATTCTATGATTCTATGATAGTTATAAACAGTTCATGGATAAAAATAAGTAAATTAGAATGCCCTTAATATCTKGCTAAAACTTCCTAGGAAGTAAAAGCTGGAAATACAGGAATTTGCTGGAAATACAGGAATTTACAGGAAATAGGAGAAGCTGGAATCTTTCACTGGAAATACAGGAAGTAAAAGGCAAAGAATAAGAGGTTTCTGAGAGAGGGGTCAATAGTTTTATGAAGGCAATTTTGTGACATGTGCATCTGATGTGACCGAATAACTCCAAGAACCCATTTCTGTTCAAGATGCTTTAGCTCTCTGTGCTCCTTGCTGTAAGGGTGAATGAGTTAACCTCCACCCTGAGTTCACCAGTGAGGAAGCAATTTTCCAGGGCAGTGTAAAGTCCTAGAACTGGATGTAGGAATTTAGGGTTGGAAGGGAGCTGGGAGATATAAGAATGAATTTCCCTGAGGGGAAGTGCAGGGATTAGTTCCTGCAGAAAAAACGTGTTGGGGAATAAAGTCCTCCAGAACAGAAAACTGTTTAGCTGAGGGCTTCTAAGGGGCTTCTCATGGCCCTGACCATCTCCATCCTGCAGCATGTCCTAGTAACATTTTGTGACTGCCCTGTGAGCCAGCTTGGGAAAGGCACTCAGCTGAAATCATGAGGAGGTCAGGGGTGCAGTGGTGAAGAGTTATCACTGGCTGGGGTCTGTGTACAAATCACAAATGGGATGAAACTGCTGTGGAACGTGCCTTGAGCTGTTTGATTTTCCAGCATCACTCTCATTACCTGGTTATGACAATGGGAAGATGCCACCAGCTCACATCCCAGGCAGCAGACACAGAATTTAATGTCACAACTCACTTTATAAGTTTTTTGACCAATCACACAAAGCAAAAGCACATTGACAGTAGCTCTATCCAACCACTATAAGCACAGGTACCTTTGGTTAAACAATGCTTGCTTATTTCAAATACAATCCCTGCTTGTAAGCCTTAAAACACAACTCACAGAGCTCCATTATTAAGCTCCAACCTTCCTAATATCTTGCTAGATAAACTTTTCTGTAGCTTAGGGAGTTATTCTAGACAAGCATTAACACACAGACCATTGTTTTATTTGTCCTTGCTTTTCTACTTTTTAAATAACTTTTCTGCTGACCTATCTCATGGCTGCTGCTTAGCTCTAATCACAGTTCTGCTGTCTCTGAGGCCTGCCTTTTGCAGCTTTCCCAAAACCCTCTGATTTTGTGGATTCCCACAAAGAGTGTGTGTGCTGGTGGGGGAGGATGACAGTTTTCATGCAGAAATAACTCCTCGAGCTGTCATCCTATGAAGTCACAGTGGCGTTTGTGGTGACAAAAAGGTGATGGTGGGTGTGTGAAGCTGAGGGTCCTGCATCAGCTGGATAGACTTAAATCTGTCTAAATTGCTAGGKGRAAAAGGCAATGAGAAAAAGATGCAGCAGGGTGAGTGAGAGCTCTCATCCATCTCACTGCTGCAAATAGAGCTGGATCTGGTCTGCTGCACAGTACCTGACAAGTACTGGGGCCCTCACTGCATCTCTTTTGGACACCTTAATTTCTGTTTAAAGTCCTCTTTAGGAACTAAACATATTCAAGTTCATATTGGGACTACTGGGTTAAAACTATACTGTTGAATTTTGTGGAATACAAAATCTTACMATGAAAGTCCTCAAGCATTTAAAAAGTTTGCATCTGAGGTTTCTTTAAAAAAAAAAAAAGCCTTTGAAAATCTTCACAAAGCAACCCAGGAAAAGAATTCAATATGTGTGGTGTCTCATTCTTTATATGAAATTTATGAACTAGGCCATTGTATCAGTTTAGCAACACACATTCTCAAGACTTCAAGCACGCAAATAGACCTTCCTGCAAGGCATGTGGAAAAGCCTTTTCAGCATCAGAATCTATCAAACACTGAGTAATCCTGGCTAGAAAACTACAGAATTGAAATTAGCATGTTGAAGGAAGGAGATTAAATTGRTATGTATTTACTCCATAGAAATCTGGTGCTCAAAACGTTCCTTATATTGTTTGGTACTTTTTGTTCTGATCTTTTCCTGAAATGACAAAACTAAAGTAAGCTTTTAGAAGGCTGTAGTGAAATTTGACTAGTATGTGCATTTGAAGTTGTCAGTGCAATGTAAGCAGTAAACCCACTACCAAATTGGTTCTGAAATCATGAAACAGAAAATATTACATTTGAAAACCACTGAATTATATTTTTTTATAATTGACAATAAGTTGGTGCTGATACCACCAGGACTCCTGAATTCCTAATGCAAAAAAAATCCCGTTTCTTCTTCATCTGTGTCACTAATAAAACCCTGATTTCAGGAAAATCACTCCATAATATGAAATCRTCACAGTCATTTCAATATTACATATTTAATATGTATAATATGTGGGAATCATGTGCATTTACCATCTAATAGGAGAGCAAGTGAGATAATTTTAAGGTGTTCAGCATTCATAAGTTTATAACAGTGTGGGGAAAAAAGGAAATTCATCAAAATTCAATTACATATGTTTTCTCTCAGAATTGGAACAAAACACAATTGGCTGATTCTGGATTATTTTTTGGGGGGTTGTAATAATAATAATAGTATTATTATTATTATTATTATTATTATTATTATTATTATTATTATTATTATTATTATTATTATTATTAAATATCCATACCCAAGGCATCACTGAACATGGGACAAGAGAACAGGAGGAGATGAAATGTAATTTAGTGCTGTACTCGAAAGGGTTCTTACTGAACTAAAAGGATACTGAATATTTTGTCCAAGAAATCAATAAATTGACTTAAGAGCAGAGMATGGATATGAATATGAATATATTTTAACATATACCTTCACACAGATACACACAAAAGCAGTGTTGAAATTAGAGAGGAATCTTTTATGTGAGTTTTTGTCTTACACTTATAATAGCATTAAGGTCAGAATTTTAAAGCAAGAATGCTTAAATGCTTAAATGCACTGTCTTACTGAATAAATTAGATCAAGGAGAATGACAGACATAAGAATACAATTCCAAGAGAACAAGTGATGTGTCCAAACCCATAGGCAAAGTTGTAAAAAAAAAAGTTAATCAAATTTACAAAAAAATAAAAAAAAACAGAAAGAAAGATGCAGAGGGCTGTCGGTAGTGATGGCATATATTAACAAGAAATAAGCATTGTTTTTTGCATATCATGCCAACAATATAAGTCATATCCTAAGGATATCTGAAATGAATTAAAACAAGAAAGCAATGTGGTATGACTTCTACATCTAAGTGAGGCTGATAGAAATAATGTAAATGTTGGTCTTACACACCAAATACAATGAACAGTTTTTCTAAAGAAGAACATAAATGACTTGACCACCACCTCACCCAACCCCCCAGTTATGAAGTATGTAATTTTATCTCTGGCCCATGTGTGTTCTGGAAGCTTCTGAGCTTGGCAATCAGAAGACTCTCAGATTTAAAACCTTGAACACCCAAACAAGAGAGACATTTATGTGGTTCATAAAAAGAGTACATGAGAGATGAGAAGTGTTTGTCACGTGAACAAAATACAATGATAAAATGTACTCTGAAAGGCACTGTTCTTARAAAGGGGATGCTTTAAAATTAGGAAGATTTTAGAAACCTGAGAAGGAATTATTTTTTTCCTGGGCAAAACAACTTTTGTTTGAAAAATCATGCTTACTAAAGGAAATTATTATCTACTTAGTACAAATTARCAGGGATGGAGCAAGCTTTGTGTTTTTCCACAATCTCATTTCTGCAACATAGCATTCTCACAATAGCTTTCAATTTATATTGGCATTTTTGAGGCTGCTGTTTTCTGGCTGAAGCTGTCATATTTCTGTTGTCCATGGAACTTGTGCTTCCAGTGGAAATGAGTGTCAAAATGTTTTTAATAAAGGGGACTAGAAAACATTCATGTTRAACCTCAATTATGTTTACATTTCATTTTGTGGGTTTTTTTCTCCCTGTGCTGTTACTAAATAAGAAAAATAGTAATGATAATAGGAATACCAGTATTCTTTTCCTTGGATTCTCAGAGTATTACCACCCCTGTTAGAAATTTTTGTTTAATGAGGTGGAACAAAAATAATGCTTTTCTTGAARGATGAATCTCAAGGAAAGCCCTGTAAAGAAATAGTTTCCTGTGATTCTAAATCGAGGTCTGTGGTTTGGCTTTCCAAACCTATTTAAAGTATAACCAAGAGTCATAGAAACCACACTATGCAGACAAGGCATTCAATTTGCAATSCTAAATTAGATGTTCTTCTAATTGTTGAAAAAATAACAAAGTATTCCTTTGGTAAATCTGCYATTTTAAATTGTGTGAAATTTCATGTTTATGTTTTCTTGGGTTCCATATTGTTTTTTGATCTGTTTTTTTCTGGTTCCACTGGATTTCAATGACAAGCGTATAGAACTGTGAAAACCTGTGAAATATTTTTTATTCCACAGCTGGCATTTGGAGAATTTCAAATTTTAATGTGAATATTTCTTCAGTTCCACATTACTCGCATTACTGTTGTCATCCCCTGGTCTCCTTGCAGACATTGTTACCCGAAGAGTTGGGCAGAAATTGATCAACCAACACTGCATTTGAATGCTTAACTTAACAGGAGAGGCAGCTGTTCTAGGCAAAGAGAAATATTTGAAAGTTGATGTCTTCTGAGGATACAAAGAATTTGGGGCACCCCTAAGTATTTATACAGCTTGATTTTGAGAGATAGTTTTCTTTTTTTTTTATAATGGGATCGATTTATATTTTGTATTTAAAGAGAAACAAGCCAAACAACGAGTTTACTTATTTATGTATTTCAGATAGGGTTGGTATTAAATCACGAAATTTAAATTGTATTTAGTAACACAATTTATAATAAATTTGCTTCTCCTACCTTCTCCATAGGCACAGCACTTGGTCCATATCCACCTATAAAACCCTGATGGTTACCCTCATGACCAAATGCTGCCTGTAGTGGCTGATGAAATTTGGGGAGGAGAGGATCAAAGGACTGATGTTGAACCACCCTGTAGTAACAAAGGTGATGGAAGGACAAGGAAAGAAAGGGAAAGAAAATAGAACTGCAAAATTTTTGTTGCATTTGAAAACACCATGAAGACTGGTCATACCTTTATGGAGACCAATAGTGGGGTAGTGGGACAAGGAAACTGAAGAAAATTAGAAAAGCAAATTATGATATTCTCTTATATTGCAGGAAACACCTCTGCTGTTGTTAAATCACTACAGAAGAACATGACTTCTAAAACAAAGCTTGTCCATTGTACTGTTAATATTTGAAAAGTTCTCTGAGTAGGTTGAACTGAATCCTACATTATACAACTGATATTTTCAAAAGAAACAAAGGAATTGGTGGTGATAGGGATTTATACCTCTTACAAGGGATTTATTGTCTGAATAAACTAAGGGTTATGAGGTTTTTGAGAGGATAGAGCAAAAGTTCATGTGGACAACTCTGCAAGAATAAGAGCCACAGGTCTCTGAATTTTACACTTCAGCAAAATATCTTTTTTTTTTCTCAATTACCCATCTGCAATCCACACTGTCAATGTATCCAGTCTACTAACAAATTAAATGAATGGGGGGTTTATTTACTATCAAAGATAAGGTAAGAAGTATGGTTTCTATTTCAAATAACRCTTAACTGGGATTTTTTTTCACACCATCATGAATTGAAAACAAGGCAATTGTCATAAAATGTGAAAAAAATCTACTTATGTAATTATTAGGAAATCTACTTCTATATATTCTTACTTATGCTGTTATCAAAGAGATTATTTTACCAAAACATTTTTTTCAAGGATTAAGAAAGGAAAGAAGGCCTGGGTCCCTCAGTGAGTAATTTCATTCGCTGTAAAAGTTGGAATTTAATTTTGTCTTGCAGCTTGAGAGATCTCTGACAAGAAACATTTGATYAGCCAGTTATTGCACAAATGCAAACAAAACATAGTCTCTACTGTCTTACTGCACAAATTAAATCACAAAGGATTACCATTTACCTGGTGTAAAAGAGCAGTTTGAATATCAAAGTTCTGTTCTTTGAATCAGAGTTTGTCTGAAAAGTCATGTAAGGTAAGCTTTTTGTGGTTTTTTTTTTTTTTGCTCACATTCCTAAACCCCTCCTAGCCCTGCAGCTTTTCTCAAGCAAATTTTTGTTAGATATTTCTTTATGGCAGAGATTATATGTTTGTAGTGGAGTTAGTATAATAGAATCCTATGCTTAATGGAGCCTAGGTWTTGGTGGCTGTCAAGATGTAAAGGTAACGATGTAGTTTTAATATTTTATTTCACAAAATCAGTGAGAATTTACATCATCTCTGAACAGCTACATGTACTAGAAACTGAAAAGATGCACCATAGAATGAGGGGGTTTATATATTTATTATAAAAACTACCACCTGAAAAAAATCCCAGACTGTTCTAACACAGTCTCAGAATCTTTTTTGTGAAATTAAAAGGGAATGAAATGACTAAACTACAAAGAGGAATCTTAAGGAAAGCAAAAGTATTRTTGAACTAATACTGTTYGTGGTACTGTGTGTTATAAAATTTKTGGYTTTTTTCAGTCTAAGTAGCTCAGGCAAAGAAAACCAGCCCCTGTGAGTTTACCAAATAAGAACTTCCAATCAATGTAAATTAAATTTAAGTGCTTTTTAATTTTAAAGTATCTGGGTTAGGTACATGCATGGCTAACAAAAGGGAGAAGGAGGAGGGATGCACAGTATGGGAATGGTTTCCTTGGACATTACATCTGAGTCAGTCAAGACAAATTAACTAATCAAATGTACTGGATATTTCTTGMTTAGATGAACTCAAACTTGATATTAAATTTTAAAATATGAATTGTTGTTTCTCTCTCTTCTACTGGCTATTTTTTATTTCCTTAGAACTCTGTTTAAAACAAAGGTGAGTACTATGTCTCAAGAATGAAAACCTGGCACATAAAATGCCTAAAGTCAGGCAAGAGTTAGATAAAAACTTGGTTTTCATTAAATGTTCCTAAAAAAGGTGGGGAAATTCTTTTGCCTCAACAGAGCGAGGTGAAGAAATGTGAAATAGGGAAGAGTGATGCAATGCTTGGACCTATTGGTGAACTGCTCTCAGATTTCCTTCATTGARTCACAAAATATGCTGAGTYGGAAGGTGTTGTCTTATAYATTAYAACAGYTYTCTTATTGTTATGGTGCAAGGATTTCACACCCTCAGAGTTTTGTACCTCCTCGATGTTTCTYGCAGGCAGCTCCTCTGAGCACTGACTRTTCCWGGTCCTTGCAGTAACTATCTGACTTCTCYGACTCCAGATCCCACCAATCYACTCTTTTATGCCACTTGCTCTTATTGGCTACAGGTGTGGCCTGYTAASATCAGGCCTGCTCCTAATCTTYAGTAGTTGGTTCAGCTGCAACTCATTTGGGGATAAGATTGCATTCTACRCCACCTTCATTTACCCATACTGTATCCCCCTACAGGAAGGGACCCACAAAGATCATCAAGTCCAGCTCCTGGCTCTGCACAGGACACCAAGTGTCACACCCTGTGCCTGAGAGAGTTGTCCAAACACTTCTTGAACTCTGCCTTGGTGCTGTGACCGCTTCTCTGGGCAGCCTGCTCCAGTGCCCAACCTCTCTCTGGGTGAAGAACCTATTCCTGACWTCCAACCTAAACCTCCCCTGACACAGCTTCAGGCTGTTTCAAGTCCTGCCACTGGTCAGGAGAGTGRAGAGATCAGTGCCTGCCCTGCYGCTTCCCTGTTGTGGTGTGTGTGGAGCATGCCGGGCTCTCACCACGCACGGCCGTGCTTCCCCTCATGAGGATGTGGAAGACAACACTGAGGCCTCTCCTCAGTCTCCTCCAGGCYRCACAGACCACGTTGTAGGGGCATAGAATACAAGAAAATAAAGATAGTGTAGAAAGTAATCTTACCCCTAAGGAGTTGCAGCTGGGCCGATTATCAAAGATTAGGAGCAGGCCTGACTTTAACAGGCCACAGCTGTAAGCAATGAGAAGGAGAGTGCTATAAAAGAGTGGGGTGGCTGGTTGAGAAGGGAACTGGGGTTAATTGGCTGCTTTGTGAAGAAAAAAAGAGTTAGTGCTCTGAGGAGATGCCCACGAGAAACACCAAGAAGGTGTGAAACTTTTGTGATAAGGAGACAACAGTATGGAACCTCTTCAATAAGATGACAATAGCAAGTGACCTCAGCTGCTCCTCATACAACTTCCCCTCAAGGTCCTTCACCTCCCTCATGGCCCTCCTTTGGACACTCTCTAATGGCTTCATGTCTTTTTTATACTGTGGCACCCAAAACTCAAGGTATGCCAATGTATTGTAGGAGGCACATTAAAGAGTCAGAGTTCCTTCTATCAGAATATAACTTTGTGAGTAGCTGGAGGATGGGAAAGAATTTTTTGACTGACACAGGAGGTTTTAAACATTTTTAGGCCATATCTGTAAATGGTCATAATGCAACTCTTAAGGAAGATGCTGTGTTACYTATCAGCTACTTAAGCATCTTTTCAAGTCTTTGTCAATAGTTTTGTAAGAGATCCAGAAATGAGTTTCTCAATAACCCAAAGATTTAGCCACCACGATTTTAGATAAGAAGTGATATTTGTTGCAAATATCAGGTCTATCAGAAACCAGATAGGCAATTGGTTTTTTAATCTTTACCCACTGAYTTCTGCATCATTATCCTCTTCATCCTTAAGGTGATGCATTCTTTGAAACATTGGGTTTTTTTAATGTTTTTCATAAAAACTGATAAAACTGGTTGAGCACAAGCATATTCCTATAATATTATATTCTGCCACAGATATCATGTAAAATATTATTTTGTTGACAATGTTATAGTTAAAAAGTAAAGAAGTACCTCATTGTATTTTCCCTAGATTAATTTTAGAAACATATTTTTCCAAAGAACAGATATTTTATATTCATTTGAAAGCATGGCTAAGAACTTTGATTGAAAGTCAGCAAAACAGATGTTGATGCCTGAATCTTCTTATGAGAAAACAAAAGGAGCAAGTTAAGTGATTACTTATAAAATTGTACTTAAATTAAAATCAACAGTGATTTAACACTTTTGATAATTGTGTACGTAGAAACTTGAAAACTTAAAAATCAGTAGATAATTACTCTAAAAGCTCTCTTGCAGTCATAGCTCCCACCAAAAGCAAACCAAAAAGCCCTCAAACTCTATAGAAATTATTAAGTTATTTTTTTCAGGACTTAAAAATCTAAGGACCATAAGGCCTGTGAAAATCTGGGAGAGAGGTGGGCATTGAGTGAGTGGCTGTGTGGTGTTTATTTTCTATCTGGGCTTAAAACAAAACAAGCCATTTTTTAAAAAGAAACAGTGTTAAAGCAAAATTAAACAAACAAACAAATAAACAAMCCTTGTAYRGAGAATGTAATAATACCAGAACTCCTCTCATTTATTTCTCCTAAGGAAAGAAATTACRTTGTCTTCAAAATCCAATCTGAATAAGGTGCTCATGTGATCAGAATGCTATTGTGATATTGCTAAAAAATACTCTCTGAATTAGAAGTCAGAAAACAAATCAGTTTCATTGCAGTTTCCAATGTTCTTGTTGAAAACAAGCCTTTCCAATCCTTCTGTGTTCACTGTGGATTAAGTATTTTTGTGTTTTAATTTTTTTCTTTTTTTTTTTTTCTTCTCCAGTGGCTCTCTCTGCGTTGTTCTTCAGTCTCCACACAGGYTTGCAGAACAGCAGTGAAGATCATTCTCCTTTCTCTCTGCATCCTGGGAGGTGGCTCTGTTCTCTTTCTCCATYTCAACGTGACGCTGTGAATTTCCCCTCCACACTGTGCCTCACAGTCTCCAATTTCATTCCACGCTGTCAAATCCCAGTCACTCACAAAGAAAGGCTCTGCTCTCATCCAGTGGYTTGTGACTGACACCCATTTTTACCCCTCGAAGATGGCCTGTGTCACTCTGTGTAATGGTGGGTCACCCACTGCCTAAACCAAATGTCAGGCTGTGATGTGACACACAGTGGCCTCTCAAATTTTCTTGGACTCTTCTTACAATTTCCAGCACCTTCTTTTGYTGAAAATATTATGGCCCTCTCTCAAAGTTATCTTACGCAGTTCTTGGAGTAAAAGAAACTTTAAATATGGTGTTTCAAGCAACCTTGATAAWGTGCTTATGAACTGGTTGAGGATAAAAATTTAGGAAGTTTTAAGTTCTCCTAATTTCTGTAATCAAGATAAAATAAAGTCTGAGGAATCAGAAGATGGAGAAACAAAGACTCATAGAACAGAAACCTCTTGAGACAAACATGTTTACAGCTTTTTTTTTCCTMCCACTTACCCTTTGGAAACTTCTTCCTAGATGGTATTTCAATCAATTCAGTGTTGAAATACTAAACTTAGGCCTTACAGATAACAARAAATTTGGCTGGTATAATTTAATTTTATGAAGTTTTTTATAGATCCACAAAGGACATAGAAGAAGAATCTATATATGGCAATAAGAGGAAAATTTTTTATCAGCTTTTAACTATATAGTGTGCTTGGATGTCTGATACTTCTGGAACCAGTCCTGAGTGACAGTTTCATTGCTGCTCTCAAGACAGCAATTAATTACAGCAGACTGACAATCCTGAAACTATTGCACACAGTATGCTTGATATTTAGGCAGAAATTCCACCTCATGTCTATGTACAAATATAATGAAAGCCCCATTGCTGTTTACAGAAACTTATTTCTTAGATTATACATTTAGTATTTCAATGATGCAAGGGGAAAAATAAAAGCTRTGTTTGAATGCTGCTTAAAAATGAAGACTGCAGTATTTAGTGGTCAAAAATGTTTTATTTGATTCTATCTTCCATCTTTGGTTKTGTATTTCTCTCATGTGAGGAAAAAGCTAAAAAGATTTTGAAAAAAAAACCTGAACTGCTTATCTCATGAAAAGAAATCTGAAAGTCTTTCTGTACCTTAACTGAGTCATTAGTTACAACAGAAACAAATAGTTTTTGGTTTTTTTTTTGTCTTGGGTATAATTTTCATAGGTGGCATAGACAATAACATCAAAATGGAAGGAGTGTGAAACTGCTTAAAGTGTGTCAGAGTACCTCACATTAGTTAATTTGATGGTCTAAAATGAGAAGTAAGTTCACTGTGTGCTGGACTGGCTTTAAAAAGTGTGCATTTTAAGATTAGTTTCTTAGGTTCAGATCTTAATATCTTTGAATGATTTGATGTTCAAGACAGATGTTCAAGCACTGACTTACATTGATTTGGAAAGGAGAAGTATTAATTTGAGTGAGAGCTGCTTTGTATTCAGCTGCTGTGTAATTAAGCATATCTATGCACACATTATCCATAAAGAAACYTCCCTAGTTTCAATTTTTTTATATGGATGATTTTTTCATATGTATAAAATCCATATATGTGCATACAGATGTATGGATTCACATGTATACATCCAAGCACACTATATAGTTAAACTTATAGGCATATAACACCTATAAATTTATTAATATGAAAACCAGTAAAGATTTATGAGACCAATTTGAGCTTTTCAAATTATGGTCTGTGCTTTCAAGATTAAAAATAACTCTGATGCAGGCATGTAAAGGAAAGGGTGTCTGTAATATGTTATTTTTGCATTGAAGTGAGCAAAGAGAATGTGTTTATATGAAGATCTTTGTAAAACATATTCTTACCCCTGTGTTATAAGGGTATTTCTGACATCCATTCCATAYATGAGAGGTCTAGAATACCTTTATTTTACTCTGATGGAGGCAGAGAAAAAGAGTGCCAGGTATATCATTTAACAGGTTTGAAAAAAGGATAACAAATAACAGATTTTTTACTCCCACTTTCATTGGCCAAAATAAAGTGGAGTAATTTAAGCCTTACTCCCCTGTTGAGCTCTTTCTGCTGCACTTCATCCATCTCAAATCAGCTTTCACTCATACAAAAAGACTGTAATTTAATTTGAGAAAAATGATACCTTCATCAGGCTGATTGTATGTTCATCCTTGTTTAATTCCTTATTTCATGTTTATGAGAGGGTGAAAGAAAAAAAAGTAGATATTTATTGTTTAGCGGAAGTTCATTTTCCCCCAAAATAATTCAATTCCTGAGGAAATCAACATTCTAAGGGTATTTGTGTTTGAAGATAGGGAGGATGGTGGGTTTTTTAAAGGGGAAAAAAATCCCCTAGATTAAACAGTAACACATTAATCATGATAGACACTTACAGAATGTGTTCCTACGAGATACATTTGATTTTGCTGAAAGTGAGATCTTATTGCTTGCATCACTGCCATTACAAAGGGAATTCAACTCATTCTTCTAGAATGAAGCATCACTTTCTAAAATAATTATTAATAAGGAATAGCATTAAGATACAATACCTCTTCAGGGCTTGCTTCAAAGAGATTAAATGAGAAAGATTTACGTTACATGCATAACGGGAGAAGGGATGTGAAACAATACTGTAACAAAATGATTTTTTTTCCAGCTATCTGATGAATAAGTGTGTCAATTAAATATAATAATTAAGAGGAATAATTGTGCCAAATATGTCTTATATATCAACAGTGCCAAATAAGTAAGAAATAATCAGGTTTTAGGAAAGACAAGGCTGATCTGTATCAGCCTACAGCTGAAGGATTGGGTAATTCTTTATGGGAACATCAGGTGGTGCATTAGTTACAGTCAGGTGATGGTTCACAGGTAGCCTGGTAGAGAAGGCAACAAAACCTACTGTGTTCAKAGAGCAATCCAGAAAAGAAAGTGAATCAACCTTGTGAGCCCTGAAGCTCATTTTTGGAACAAAGCTCTTTTTCCAGTGATGAACTATATAAGAGAACAGAGGAATGTTACTCCATCTTCAGCCGCTGAGTTTGGGGGGTGAGTGAATATATGGAAAGGCAGGAGGGAAGATTAATTATGCTACTACACTGTTCTTAGCCTTGTGCTCCCCTTTTTTTGGGGGCAAGATAGACAATTAAAATAAAGTTGTCCCATAAACCAGAACTAAAAAGTGATAAAAAGCAGCAAAAAGGGGGACATYTCCTCTCACTTCACACCCCCATTTTCTTGCATGGGTGTGTTTGTTTTTTTCTTTTTTAAACCAGCTATGATTTTTCATTTATTTTTTGAGTTAAGATAAAGTCTTGTCTCAGGACTCAAAACCTTTAGTTTCACTTTCTAAGGAGTTGATCATAATTGGTTTGCTCTTCCTAGGTGGGAATCTCCTGCCATTAGGCACTACTTCATGGATGGGTGAAGGTTATTTAAAAGTGGAAGTCTCAAAAAAGATTGTAATGAGAAAAGGAAAGAAGTGAAAGAATAATTTTCATAATTTTTAATTATTCAAAGAAGTTGGAGCTGCGAATCTTTTTCTCACATCTTTATTTTTTTTCTAATATTTAGATTAGAATACCTCCTTATTAAAAACAAAGGGCCATTTAACTGCTATCAAATAGCCTTTAAAGTACACTCCATGCTAGATACAGAGATAATTTTGAAGAAACAGACCTGTTCTTTAAATCAAGCTCAGGAAAATGTTTGTAGTCTTGTGCTGTTTGTGAGCCTCTTTCTCTGACAGCTGGTCTGCTCTACAACTCATTGGAAAAGCAAAGTRTATGGAAAARTACAGTGAACTGCCCAGAAGAGCTGTCAAAAGAAAAATCTAGCAATATGTATGAAGCAGAATATATTCCAGTGATACYCTTTCTTTTAATAGGAAAACAAAGGAAAAATCAAGGCTCACCTCTACATCCTTATTTCTCTTTCTTTTTTCTACTCTTCAAAGCATGACACATGTATTTGAGAAATTTCCTGCTTTTTCTTATTCCCCATTTTCCTTCATACAGGTATCATGAAAAGCCTTGAACTTCAGGAATACTACAAATTTTAGGCAAATATGTTTTGCCTAAAGAAAGATTTTGGAAGCTTGTCTAGGAAGTGTAACTACTGAGTCATTTTTGAAGGTCAGCTCTGAATTTATTGTGCTCCTTTCAGGCTTTCTTAGTGCTGTAGTTACAGTTGCATAAACAGACCAATATGTARTGGAATTTCAGGAAGGGAGGCTGTTATCTTGAATACTGATTGAGGAAATGTCCTAAAGGTTCTAGTTATAGATRTTGCTGTTGAAATTCTGTTTTGAGAAGGCAAAGGTCAGCCTAAAACTGAAAAGAAGGCAAYATTAAGTCAAATAAGGTGGATAGGATATTCTGCTGAGGGGCATAAACAAGCCCAYGAGACCTTTACTGGGCTAGAGAACCTACAGTACAGGAAGGAGGTTCACAAATTAGAAATCATTTGGAAGGGGAGGAGCAAGCCATCAGAATGATCAGACAATCAGAAATTCTGATGGCACAAGTTTGAAGACTTTAATTCTTTTACTCTACTTCATCTGTCCACAGTTATTTTGGAAAGTTTTCTATTCGTGGTAGATTAACATGAGCATGAGAGGAAAAAGAGTTTTGCCTACAGATAGATGTTTATTCTGAAGGTGTGGAGCAGAATCAAGGGACTGACAACCAATGCGGTTCTCTGGTTAAACTGGAAGATTATTAAAGTATCTCTAGTAGTTCTCTGGTTAAACTGAAGCATTATTAAGTATCTAGTGGTTCTGGATTAAACTGGAAGCATTATTAAAGTATCTCTAGTTGTTCTCTGGTTAAACTGGAAGCATTATTAAGTACCTCAGTGGTTCTCTGGTTAAAATGGGAGTATTATTAAGGGTTTTTTCTTTTTTCCAGTGATGGTAACAGATCACAAAGCGAATTTCCCACAAAGCAGAATCCTAATCTGGAAAGTGTATCTTTCTAAAGGTTGTAAGTTCAGTCAAAAATTTGATGCAATTTTTATTTTATATGCCCTATGAGGAAGCTCAATATTTATTTTAATAGTCCCTATGAGGCCTGGAACATACAAATCCTTCCATGAAATATAATACCATGATTCTGTACCAATCTACAGTTCATCCAATGTATGGAGATGAATTATATTAATTAAGGTCAATTATGAAGATAAAATTAAGAACAAGTAGAACAACTCCAAAGCCCAATTAATCAAGACCTTGATAATATCTGAATTCATCTGTATATGATGCTACAAACATAAGTTGAAAAATATTGTAATGCTCCAGGGACCGATTACAGCTGGATAACATTTGCAGTACTGTGGAAAAACAGATTTAAGTGGGGATTTTGAACTAATGCTGGACCTGGGGACATGAACAAGCAATGAAAGCAGGCAAAAAGGACACCTCAGGAAAGAAAAAATAAACAAAAGGTGATTTTGAATTCTAGAAAAGTGTCCAGCCTTTATAATACAAGGCAGGAGTAGAAGACATTAGCATATTGTTTATTTGTATACTTGACAAATAAGAAGGATGCTGATAGTGGATGCATTATCCAGAAATATATTTTCAATGGACTTCTCCTTCTTATCATTGTTTAAGATGATGGATTCAACACACTGTATTTAGTTCAGCAATTTGATGATTCTTCTGAAAATAGGGAGCCTGGTTGTGATAACCAGCACCAGCTCTCAGGATGAAGGTGACATTTTATATCACATATTTATGTATCCCTTATCAGGTGGAAAGAAGACAACCAGGAAATTTTAACATATCTGCATAACTAAGAAGATTTGCAATCCAAAGCGTCATATTTTCTTTCTAAAAATTTTCTTGGGTGTACTACTACATTGAAAATTAAATTCTCACTTTACGCAGAGTTAATTTCCTGTGCTRAAATTTATTTTTTATTTATAAGAAAAAAATCCAAAAGATAATTATACTCAAAAAATTAAGACAGATAGAGTAAAGGAAACWAAGGATTGGAATTTTGAATAAAGAAATACTGTGATACAAATGAGTACAAAGATACAACTTAAAGACAGCATATTCAGGAAGCTTCATCATCCTCTCAACAAAAGCAATTTTATTTTGATGTGGGTTAGTTTCTACAAAAGTAATCTTTGTATAACTGCATGGTGAGAAAAGCAGTGGAAAAATGCCAACTCTTTGGAATAACCACCCCTCCAAAAATATATTAAATGGAATAACAAAGTAATTCTTTCTGAATTGAACAGTAATTAATATCAGCTTTATTTTGTCCCTCTGGGTAATGGCTTTTTAATGGAATTTTTTGGAGAATGCAGACTMTGATTTCAGCTGAGGATTAGTCAGGCATATTTTAACTTCATGAAATTTCAGTTGAGGTAGCCTTGAGATTATATTCTTTATTTTACCTTTGAGGAACAATACTGGTTCCCTAAAGATGAAAGTGTGAGGACATAGGCAGAAAAAAAACCAGCCTCACCTCAAAGGCTTAGATTGTTGTTTCTTTGTCCCTTGCAGACTGATAATCTGACCTTTTTAATACTGAGGGAAGAGACATAAGGCAAACCAGCACATGATATAGTTGTAGAGGTGTCAGGAATTTTTTTTGCATAAGTAGTTTTCTTCTATCACTGCTTCTATATATGTGGACTCACAGTTGTGTCAAAAAAAACCCCAAAACGTCAATACTCTTTGATGAAACCAGATAAGAGCGAGACAAATAAGGTGTTTTTGGAGTTTTGGTTGCATTTGTTCTTCTCAGCCTGGCAAAGATATAATAAAATATCTTGATAAAAATCCCCCAATAATAACTGAGCTATCAGTAGTGTTCTAAGTCATTCTGGCTGTCAAATACATATCTTTCTTTGTCTGCCAAGGAACAAATTTAAAATGCAGAACAATAACCTTTTTTTCTTTATCTGTAGATATAAGGTGTGTATCAAGTTATGTTCATCACCTGCAACCTGTACAGTTGGCTAAAAGAAAGTATATGGGAGTTATAATGCAGAAACTGTTTTTTCAAAAGTRATTTGGTATGATTTATGGTGTTCTCATTGACATAGTCTGCTTGAAGTGTTACTTTTTACCCAATCTGAGATGTTTTGATATTGGTTGTTTACAACAAGAATAACTGGGATATAAAATGCAGAAGCCTTCTCTATTTGATAGCATTTCCTAATATTTGGTCAGTTTTTCTGCTTGACTCTGTGCTTCCATTATATTTAGCATTTAAATTGTGTAGACTGGAAGTACTTCTCCATGGCAGAAATCATCATGCCCTGGAAAACAAGAGAGAAGGAGAAAAGGAAAACCAAAATACCATGTCCTGTATGGCTGACAGTGTTTTCTATTCAAGCCCATGTCTGAGTCATAATTCATAACATGTGAAAGGTTGTGTGGTCCTTATCTTATGAACATTCAAAGACTTACATGCACAGTAATACATTTTTTTTCTCCTAATAAAATATAGTGCAGCCCCATTTTTAGTCATAGTGGCCATAGAATATTAGATTTTATAGAGGTATATAAACCTTTTGTGGTAGATATCAATTTCATCTGTTGAACACAACTTTAGATAAGTAACTTTGGCCTCACATKAATGTGTATTCATAGGAGGAACTGGCAACACTGTGGAGTTACTTAAAAACATTGGATATCAACATTTAATAAGGTCTCTGTTCAGTGATGATTAAAAAATCAAGGTGAAATTGCAACTATTTTGAAAATATGGATTGASCCATACTGTGGCTAGTTATTGAAACTACCAGTATCTTTGCAGTTTTTAGAGCTTCCTAAAATTAATATATTTTAGACAAGATGTGCTATAGATAATGGGCCAAAAAAAGGAAAAAAGGAAAAAAAGCCTTAAAAGCCACATAGCTCTTGGTTTCAAAATGCTTTCCATGACCTAAATGTTGTTCACTTCCACTGGAGAAGTGACTCTTAAAAGCCCATGGAAGTCTGCAGCTCTTTAATTAATACTTTAATATTTCACATTAGGAATTTTGTTACATATGGCTAAGATTTCCTGCTGAAATTATCTACCTTGACTGAAATTTGTGTTGAACCCTTTTCTACAGATTCRGCTGGTTTGGTTGTTCAAGTTTGGGGTTTAATTCAGACAAAAGAAGCTAGAATCATGTTTTGAGCTCATGTTCTCAAAAAAAAAAAATACAGGAGGAACTAGATGCTACTATCTCATTGATTTTCACAGGAGTCAGCCCCATTTCTCTTTGTAAATTTTTATCATTGAAGTTTCAGTAGTCAAATGTTATGTTGGAAATCCAAGAAGAAGCAAAAAGCTATCAAGTGTTTCTCTATCTGAAGATCAGAATTGTTTTTCTTCTTAATTTCATTTTGGTTTAGAGATTTTGTAGCTCAATAAAAATTTCTTTCTGAAATGCAAAAAGACAAAATGCAAATTCATTGCTTGATGATGAAGGATGAACAAGTAAGTTCTTAATTTTTTAATCATCCATATTAATAGTCTTCATCTGGCATGCACATAATGGCATTTATCAAAGCATGTGAAAATACTTGACAGACCCTTTATTGAGCCTCTTAATACTTCATAGGATTAAATCTGTCTTCCAGATAAATGTACTAGTACTAATAATAATGTGATAAATACTTCTTTTTACTCCTTTCTAAGCAATAATCAAGCTTCTGTACTCAATCTGAAAAGAATAAATTGCTTCTGGTGGTCCCTGTTTAAAGACATCTGAAGTGAAATGTGGAGATACAGTTAGTAGATAAGATCTGAGTAGATGACACTTTTKGTACAACAAATGAAAATTAATTCACTTTGTGACCTATTTAGAGAGCTCACAGTGTGGAAGGATTGAAGGTTAGGGAGGCAGGGTTGTAAGCAGTAGGGGTGGGAACAACAGCGACTCTGATTGTCAGCTCATGGAGGGAAATTCTTTTGTGCTGGAAAACAGAATACTACAACGGAACAGCTAAATATTCTAGGGAATAAATTAGGAGGATTAGACCAAAGGGGACTAAACTAAACTAAGGGGAAAGTTGAAAAAGAATTATTGTAAAATGGATTATTTTGGTGCATGTTTTGAGAAATTTGATTGCAGCTTTTTGATTGAGAATTCCCTGATACCAGGCCTTGCCCATTCCTAGGCCTTGTAGACTACCTGGTGTTTTATTACTGCTAATGTGATCATAACAATAAGCTTTTCATAGGCTGAAACAGTTTAATCTTTTTTTAGCAGGTCACTGAGCAGGGGTGACTGAGGAACAGGTTTGAAACACTCTTCTGAGCTGTAATCTCTATGAATATACTGTGTGTCAGTAAGTCAATCCTTTAATGCTAGACAGAATACTAAAACAAACTCTCAGAGAGGTGAAATAGTTTGCTTACTTGAGGTARAACAGAGTCAGGGTTAAGACAACAGAAGGAAAAGACCCAGAATCCTGCCCTGACTACAGATCACAGAATTAGGGTGGTGAATGGGGCTTTGGAGAAATTGGGGTCAGCATTCCGAGAGCGTATCCTGTTCTAAGGAATGAGAGTGTATTGGTTGTTCATGGCCAGGTTTTGGCAGCAGGGTGGCTACAGGGGTGGCTTCTCCTGTGTCTGATGCAGCCAGTGCCAGCCAGCTCTAGGATGGATCTGCCCCTGGACAAGGCTGAGCCCATCATTCATGGTGGTGGCACCTGTGACGGTGTTCACAGGGGTCTGAGGATGAGGGAAGAGACGAGGATCTGACTCCGTGTTTCAGAAGGCTTGATTTATTATTTTATGATATATATTACATTAAAACTATACTAAAAGAATAGAAGAAAGGATTTCATCAGAAGGCTAGCTAAGAATAGAATAGGAAGGAATGATAACAAAGTTTTGTGGCTTGGACTCTCTCTCCAAGCCAGCTCACTGTGATTGGCCATTAATTACAAGCATCCAACATGGACCAATCACAGATGCACCTGTTGCATTCCACAGCAGCAGATAATCAATGTTTACATTTTGTTCCTGAGACCTCTCAGCTTCTCAGGAGGAAAAATCCTAATGAAAGGATTTTTCATAAAATATGTCTGTGGCATGATTCCTCTGGGGTAACAGATTTAAAAAGGAGAAAAAGATACTTTGCAAGAGAAATTTGCAGCCAGAGAAGAAAGGGGTGAAAGTACATGAGAGGAACAGCTGTGTAGACACTAAAGTCAGTGAAGGAGGAGGGGCAGGAGGTGATCCAGGAGCCAGAGCTGGGATTCCTCTGCAGGCTGTGGTGCAGTCCATGGTGAGGAAGCTGTGTCCCTGCAGCCTGTGGAGACCATGGGGATGCAGAGATCCACCTGCAGCTTGTGGAGAAGCCCCACATTGGAGCAGGTGGATGCCTGAAGGAAGCTGTGACCCTGCAGGAAGCCCACATGGAAACAGGCTCCTGGCTGGGACCAGGTGGTCCCAGACGGGGGGAGCCCAGGCTGGAGCAACTTTTACTGTTCAGGACTTGTGTCCCCATGGGGGGACCCACACAGGAGCAGTACCTGAAGAACTGCAACCTGTGGGAAGGACTCACATCAGGGAAGTTCATGGAAGACTGTCTCCCATGGGAGGAGCCCCACACTGGAGTTGGGGAAGAGTGTGAGGAGTCCTCTTGAAAAGGAAGGAGCAGCAGAAACAACCTGGGATGAAATAATTGCAGCATTCCTGGCTCCTGTTGTGACCGTGTTCACAGGGGTTCTTGGATGAGGGAAGAGACGAGGATCTGACTCCATGTTTCAGAAGGCTTGATTTATTATTTTATTATCTATATTACATTAAAACTATACTAAAAGAATAGAAGAGAAGGTGTCATCAGAAGGCTAGCTAAGAATAGAATAGAATCAGAAAGAATGATAACAAAGCTTCTGTCTCAGACAGAGATTCTGAGCCAGCTCACTGTGATTGGCCATTAATTAGAAACATCCAACATGGGCCAATCACAGATCCACCTGTTGCATTCCACAGCAGCAGATAATCAATGTTTCCATTTTGTTCCTGAGGCCTCTCAGCTTCTCAGGAGGAAAAATCCTAAGGAAAGGGTTTTTAATGAAAAGATGGCTGCAACACCCTGTGCCACTGGGGAGAAAATGGGGAATGAAGTTAAGCCCTGGAAGAAAGAAGAGGGGAGGGGGAAGATGTTTTTGATGCATTTAGAGGCTACCTAGAATGCTAAAGGAGTAAAGTAGGTATTTATTAAAAGGCCCTCAAAGGACACACCATGGGCAGTGCAAGAGCCTGGCCAAGGCTACRCTCAAGATGGATGCTGGGTCACGAGTTTTCACACTTTTATAAGTTTTGGTCCATTTACATATTGGGGTTAATTGTTTAATTACAGCTTCAGGTTATGAAGTCCCATCCTCCCAGATTGCTCTCCTCAATTCCCTGTTGTTTGTACTTTTTGGGCCTGAAACTGCAATGATGTCCTTGGTTCTCAGGCTGGGAAAGGATTGTTTTGTCTAACTTAACTGTGAGGAGAACTTGCTAACACTTTGTATGCAATTCAGTTATATACTAATGTAAAACAGAATCTGGATAATGTGAAAGCTAAAACTTAAGGCGTCACTCTAATATTTATTTTTTTTACTTTCTAATTATCCTACTGGGATTTTATTGTTAATGAATCTAATTTCCCCAATTGGAGTGTATTTCACCCTTGACAGTAATTGGTGGGGGGATCTCTCCCTGCCCTTATTTCAACTCTTTTGTTGTATTTTATCTCCTGTGTTCAGTGGAGGAGGAAAGTGATAAAGAAGCTTTGGTGGGCACTTGACATCCAGCCAAGCTCAGAATTTCACAGGGATGCCTTTAATTGCTTTGATATTTAATTTTAACATATTAGATATGAACAAGTTCTTGAAATTGTGGAGGCCAGTTGCTTATCTCAGGAAGGAACTTAGGTGCTCAGTGATCTAATGTTCACTGCACAGCTAAGGGGGAGCAGATTGAGCATGTAGAAGGTGAAAAGCAACTGACAAGAAATAATTGACAAATGATGCAGTTCACAGTTTCAGGAAATGAGAAAGAAGCAAGAACAGCAGGACAGGGACAATTCTCTTAAAAATATTTCGACACTGCCTTGAGAATTGAAAACTGAGGTAGCACCCTCTCACACCTACTCACAGAAGTGTTCTCTTCCTAATACCCATCAGCAGAACATTCACTTGTTAAAATTGTGGCCTTTTAGAAGAATTGGTGTGGAAAGTGAAGAGGAAATGGTGGTTACAGGAGAAGGCTTAACAGACCAAGGGAAGCACTGAGGCGTCTTTTAGAACCCGAAAAGGAAACCCAAGGAGTCATGTAAAAGTAGACGGAAATGAAATAAGTCTGAGTACAAAAATTAAGGCTAGTATAACTAAGTGAGGATAACCAGAAGTCTAGAAAACAATACAAAGGAAAATGAGCAAATAACTTAAAACCAACCAGGGTAGCTCACATAGATGCATGAGAAATTAAAGGAAGGCAAAAGGGAGGCATTTTTCTGCTCAATATGAACCAATATGGATATCAAGAGAAACAGGAGCACTGAAAGAGGCACGTTGAATGAATTAAAGTAGTATAGTAAGGTGAGCTCCTTAATTCAGCTTAGAGTATTTAAGGAAGTAGCCTAAGGTTYTGAGATGCATAATTTTGTTGTATTTAACAGAAATGATAGCTTAATATCCTGGCAGTATTACTGCAATATTTTCCTGCTTTGTAACAATTTGGATGAAAGATCTTCTGAGCATCTCAGTTTTAAGAAAGAGAAGGACAAAGAAGATAAACATACTGCCTATGCTTAGGTAGCCTTACTTTTCTTCTGGAATTCTTTAGCTCTCTCTCCACATTAGATTGCACTTGGGCATTGGTGAGATTTCCAGAATAAGTGTTTTCCTTCTTGCACCTAAAGTGGGCTAGTGCTGGAGGCAGCTGTCTGGCACATATCAAAACTGGGCTGCTTGGGGAATTTAGAATACTTTAAAAGAGAAAGAAGGGACAGACAAGTATTCTCATATGCAAATGTTTACTTCTGGCTCCAAGAGACTTAGGGTATGACAAAGTAGGTTTGATTTGTAGGCAAGATGATTTAGATTATATGTCAGGGAAAACCTTTTTTGTGAAAAGGGGTAATTARGCAGGAGGAAATAGCTTCCCTTGGGAAGTTATGAAATCTTGTCTTAAATAAAGTCTTTTTGAAACAAACATCTGTCGAACATCTGTCAGAGGTAGTCTGAACCTGTCTAGCCATGCTTCAGTGGACRATAGACTGTCTCAGCTTTCAAATCAGTTCCAACCTTACTCCTGTGATTCTGTGACATCATGGAGGATTTTTCTCCCTGACTGCACAAAAGCATCAGARAGCCCCAAGCTGTAATTAAAACATCTGCTCAGCAAAGAGGGGTTGTAAATCTCAACTCATAGGAGGCACACAATTAATGCTATCAAAGTGCCAGTCGCCTTCCACTTCAGACTTCTCCTGAGAAGAGCTTTTTGTACAGCATCTTAGTATCAATAATTAATTTCTAATAATATTTTATTGGTTTAATATTTGCCCACTAATATAATGATCACATCTTTCCCTTTGACAAATGAGTCATATAAAAAAGACAGTTATTCTCAAATAGTTGTGTCATTCTGACCCAGTTATTTTGATTCCTTACTGATGTGCTTAGTAGTTATACAAATGGGATTTTCATACAAATGTAATCCCTTTTTATTGTAATGAAAAAATTAATTTTTATACTCAGTTATATTTGCCYGGCTTAGTGTCTAATAGTTATGTGCCCACTATCCTATAAATTTGTTGTTATTTCATTGCTTTTAGTTTTCTCTCTGCTCTGGATGCAAAGGTAAAATCTCTGATGCCTCCTGAATGAGGCACTGCAGAATTCATTTCTTCTTACCTCACAGACTGCTCATGTTTTCTTTGATCAGAAAAACAGTGAAATGGATTATACTTTTATTAAACATACAAAAGTAATATTTTTAAAGGACACAGTGTCAGTCCCACAATTTACATGAGTAACTTTCAATAAAACATTATTATGAAAGTAATCAGTAAAGTGATCATCTATCATTTATACTTTTCTGTAGAGTGTGATGTTTCTGTGAAAATATAATCTTAAAAGTTATGTTTCACCATTTGCCTCTTTCAGGAAGACATTCAAATCTAAGAGAAAAACGAAATGATTTTCAGTATGTTTGATCGTTCAAATTATTCAATTCACAAGTGTTCTACTTTGACAGTGGAACAGTTAAGCAGTGAGAGGAAAGAAAGGAGAAGGAAAGACAAAGAGGAAAAACAAAGGGGAGGAATGAGGAAAAGCAAAGGAAGAACAAAAGGAAAAGAAAAAAAAAGAGAGAGAGAGAGAAAGAACAAAAGAGAGAGAGAGAAAGAAAGAAAAAAAAACAGAGTAAGAGAAAGAGAGAAAAAAAAAGAGAGAAAGAGAGAAAGAGAACGAGAGACAAAATGAAAGAGAGAGAGAGAAGGAAAGAGAAAGAAAAAGAAAAAGAGAAAGAGAGAGAGAAAGAGAGAGAGAGAGAAGGAGAAAGAGAAAGAGATAGAGAGAAAGAGAAAGAAAAAGAAAAAGAGAAAGAGAGAAAGATAGAAAGAGAGAAAGAAAGAGAGAAAGAAAGAGATAAAGAGAGAGAAAGAAAGAAATAGAGAGAGAGAAAGAGATAGAAAGAAGGAAATAGAGAAAGAGAAAGAGAGAGAAAAAGAGAGGGTAAGAGAGAGAGAAAGAGAGAAAGAGGGAAAGAGCAGAGAAAGAAAAAGAGAATGAAAGAGAGATAGAAAGAGAGAGAAAGAAAGAGAGAGAGAAAGAAAGAGAGAAAGAGAGAGAAAGAGAAAGGGAGAGAGAGAGAGAGAGAAAGAGAGAAAGAGAGAGAGAAAATAGAGAGAGAGAAAGAGAGAGTAAGAGAGAAAGGGAGAGAGAGAGAGAAAGAAAGAGAGAAAGAGAGAGAGAAAATAGAGAGAGAGAGAAAGAGAGAGTAAGAGAGAAAGGGAGAGAAACAAAGAGAGAGAAATAGAGAGTGAAAGAGAAAGAGAGAAAGATAAAGAAATAAATAGTGAGAAAGAGAGATAGAAAGAGAAAAAAAGAAAGAAAGAGAGAGAAAGAGAGAAAGAAAGAAAGAAAGAAAGAAAGAAAGAGAGAAAGAAAAAGAGAGAAAGAGAGAGAAAGGAAGAGAAAGAAAAAGAGAGCGAGGAAGAGAGAAAGAGAAAAATATAGAAATGGAGGAAGAAAGAGAGAAAGAGACAGAAAAAGATAGAAAGAAAGAGAAGCTTCTTCCCAATCCTACTAAAGTACTGGAGTATTGCATTCAAGATTCTTATCAGAGTCTATATTCAGGTATTTAGTCTTGCTACAAAATGATCATGATGATGACAATGGTGATGATGATAATAATAATAATGATAAATAATTAAGGATGAGCTTTCAAATCAGTCATGTTAGTTTAACAATGGGGAGATTTATACTGACTTTCATGGGATCAGACCCACGTCAACAATGAGCTCCTGTTTAAACATATTTCTAATTGAGAAAGATTAAGAGTTCATAATGCAGTGTTACTGTACGTGTCTAATAGAGTATTTGCACTACTTCTAATAGAATATTTGATAATTATTGGCAGAAAAAAGCATCCCAGCATCAAAACAATTGAAATATGTGCTACTTCCCAACTCTTGTACAAGATTTTGGCAATATTTTATTTTWCTATTGCCAAGTGGAAATATTCTAATTTTTTATTACCAAACTTAGTGTCTTACCTTAGTATTTCCTACCGTTATTGTACATTATGGGCTTTTCTTCCCCACAAAGATTGCAGCTTATAGAAACAATTCATGGAAGAGAAGTAGTACAGGACAGCTAGATCCCGAGGAATCCTGAATGTGGGCTAGGATAACTTAGTTCCTTAGTTTCCTTTCTGCATATATTTGACTCTGAAACTGTTTTGGAAATCGCAGTCATCTTGCATGCTTGTGGCAACCTCAAAGTTTTTTGTATGTAAAGACAACAGTAAAAAAAAAAATCAAATATTCTCATGACTCTCATGATCTCCAGTTCAAAACACCCCAGCCAGGTGACATTTTGGGTGGCATGTCTCCAGCATATATCCCTTCTTTCCTATTAAAATAAAAGACATCAAGTTTCCCCTGCAGCTGAGTGTATTCGCCTGTCTCTCCTGGGCCCTTGGTGAAATACTTGGTAAAATATTCAAAAAACTGTTCCTGTAGCCAAACACAGCTTTGTTTTCTAGCCCTGTAATTCTAATTCAGTCTTACCAGGGATAGATACCAGCTACATGCAAATGTCCACAATCACAAACTATGTGAAAATGAGAGTCACAATTTTTCTGTTTGCACCAGCAGCTTTCCAGTAAAAATATTTTTACATCTGGACTATCTTTGGGACAAGCATATTTTTGGCACTATGCTAGGCAGTGTAAATTACGKTTTTTGATGCTTGGAAAATGTTCAACGAGCTGGTAAAAGGCTTTTCACTACCTATCTCGTTTTTTTTGGAAGGGAAGAAGATCCTCGGTATCCTACATTTGGCCAAACAAGGATCTAATGATCTTCCTGAGAGATATTTGTATTATTTTCCTGTGTAGTCTTTGTACCAAAACATCAGGAAACACAGGGAAATTCGAAACTCCTAAGGTAATTTCCTTTTTGTGCTTTTAACTAGAAGGCTATGAAAATAATAGAAATTAAATAGGAGAGTGTTTGGGTTTTTTTTTTTTCCTTCTTCTACTGTTATTTACCCAAAATCTTGTCTTTTCCATATAGCATAATAGATCGCTATTCATGGCAAGAGTGAAATAGATTTTTATTTAAAAAAAAAAACAAAAAAACCAAAAAAAAACCAACATAGGAACAATCTTATTTTCTGTATTTTGCTCTTGTAATGAGCACAGAACTTAGAGGTCACCAAGAAATTCACATAGTGATTCTGTGGAACAGCTGGAGAATGGCACAGATATTTTTATAAGCTTAACTTCCTTTGGTGAGTTAATGCTCMAAGTCAAATAAGGCAATCCAGTCTSCCTAAAATATCTTGAACTGAACTGAACCCTCAGTGCCTGTCTTGACCTTTAGCAGAGTTTCTCAGTGCAAGTCTCAATTCCCACTTTTGACCAAATCACTACATTTTATAATTACTCACACGACTAAAAGTGAGACATCCAACCAAACAAAAAAAAAATAAAGAACACCAAAGCTTTTAAAAAGCATTATAAAAATCCGTTATCACTGTGTGTCTTTAATAGCTTTTTTCAAAAATAATTCAAAGTCAGAAAATGAGAGCATTTTTTTCAGTGTAAATGTTTCAGTATGCTTTTCTCAGAATTAATTATTCGATGTTAAACTTCACAACCTATAAACAGAAAATGTTATCAAATCAGAATGCTGTGTGTTTATCACAAACAGCTGGGTGTGAATTTTATTTGCTCCAGTAAAGCTCCCTGTGTCAGTTGTATGTGTCAAGGCATTTAAACACATAAATGCTTGTTGTATTCTAAATGCATAYTCTGTTACATATTTGTTCCAGAGAGAATAGATATCACTGCTTGTTTAGAAACACRTAAGTTTGATATTTATTACACTTTCCTCCTTGAAAATGTCTTTTAATGTCACTTTCAGTYCAAAGAAAAGAATTTTTTATCTTTTACTTCTGGAAACAGCTTGCTTCATATGATCAAAAAACAACTTTATATACTTTGATTTAGTTGTCCTTTCAATATAGCATTGTAAGAGATCATTCAAGAACTGTRAGCAAGTTCTGTTTTGCATATGAAAATATTCTTCTATGGAGAAAATAAGACAAAAAACGTAGTAATTTAAAAGACATTGAAGTTTTTTATTGCACTTATATTTGCACTTATGCTAAACAAAATCTGTTAATTGTAGATCTTTTGTTAAAACTGATAAGARTATGGATTTAGGGGACCAAAATAAACGATGAATGATGATGATAAAAGAAGTTGAGCATTCAAAAATAAATATCTCTTTTAAAGAAAGTGAAGCAAATATGAATGAAATTCTATATTAAAAAGGGTTCCAAAGTACTATAGGACAAATTTTGACCCTGGAAGCAYAAGGAGATCTCCTGTTGAGCTCAGTGATGCATGTGAGGGCAAAATTTGACTTAATGTGTCTGAAAYGTGAAAAAGAAAGTTTATGAAAGGTCATTAACTTTGCTAACCTACAAGGCCATCGCGCTGTTCACCTTTCTTACTCATGAAGAGCAAGGTCCAAGAGCAAAACTTCTTGCCCTGTGCTACTTATTTCAATGAGATCTTTCATMTTTCTTTTGTTCAGGAATTATTATACTGGATTGTGTACATATTTGAGGCTATTTAACTATATAAAACTGCCTCCTTTTGTAATAGAAACTTGTTCAACACCTGTCAGAGTACAAATATCCTACCTATGAAAGATGTGGTTATTTGTTTTTTTATAGACTCAATGAGTCTACATCAATAAAAGGCCTAAATCTGATGGAAAAGATGTTTACCTGAATTCTAAATTTTGAACCATAGTCCATGTGGCATAGAAAAAAACTGTAGGTAGTGGAAATTAAGTRAATATTCAACAGGAAGGACACATAGCTCATTCTTTTAGTGTTTAGCAACACTTTTTCCTTTCTGAAAGAGGTTCTGATAAAAAAAAAAAATTAAATAGGGTTCCAGTGATTTACCTGAAAGTAAAATAGTAATAAATGTAGTAAGAAAATAGTAATTAAAAAAAAACCTGAAGGTAGAGTAGTAATAAATGCCTCATCTTTGCTGTACAGTAGCAAGGCAGAGTACATGGATGTGTATGGGATGGTGAATTTATTTCACTTTGAACTCCTGGGACGCAACTCCTCTTGATAGTCTGGCTACAAAGGCTGATCAAGAGTGAGGAGCTTGTTGTTCTTGTAAAGGAAATTTCACCTTTGTAAGAGTAATTATGTATATTTGTTCAGAGAGACACTGAGACACAAGGGATAAGAGTAAATCTATGTCCCAACATAATTGAAATTTACATTTCATTCTGGTTTTATTTTATTTACAACCGCCAGGTTTCTTAGCACAAGATATTTATATCCACAGCAAGAAGGAAGTGAGGAAAAGGAAGGAAAGAATAAATCTGAATAACAATTCTAAAGTGGTAGTTYAAAGAAAGAAAAGTGAAAAGCATCTTATTATGGCATGGAGAATGGTTATGGACCTTATCACCAACAGGCCATTGTCTGAAACTTGGAACATGGAAATATAGAGGTCAGAATTAAGAATCCATAGAAATTAAACTTGTCACCTGTGATGCAYATGCCATGTGACAGGAATTCAATTGCCTGCCTCCTTCCACTGCCTGAGTGTCGCACACATCTTTTATGAAAAAATGCTTTCCTTAGGATTTTTCCTCCTGAGAAGCTGAGAGGCCTCAGGAACAAAATGGAAACATTGATTATCTGCTGCTGTGGAATGCAACAGGTGCATCTGTGATTGGCCCATGTTGGATGTTTGTAATTAATGGCCAATCACAGACAGCTGGTTTGGACAGAGAGTCTGAGCCACAAGCCTTTGCTATCATTCTTTGCCATTCTATTCTTAGCTAGCCTTCTGATTAAATCCTTTCTTCTATTCTTTTAGTACAGTTTTAATGTAATATATATAATAAAATAATAAATCAAGCCCTCTGAAACATGGAGTCAGATCCTCATCTCTTCCCTCATCCTGGGACCCCTGTGAACACCGTCACACCTGAGTTACCTGAATGTCCCAGGTGAGTGGCCAGACCTCACCAGGCAGAAGCCTCTCTGCAGTTTGAGGATGTCCCATTGTGCTGAAATCAGGAAAGTGTTTCAAAGAGCAGAGAGAGCCAAGCCTGCTCATCCCTATTGAATCAGCCTTTTAAAATCTGCAATGCCTATTAKGTGTGCACACACGACAAAAGACTGGAGCAGAAGGGAAGGACAAGGAAGATGAATTCACCAGTCTTCTCTTTTTGTAGCTTTTTAAGAGCTTGTTAAACAGAAAGAGAAGGAGAAGATAGATGACGCAGAAAAAAAATAGGTGAGGAAGGGTAATACTTCAAATGTAAATTACAGATGTAATATTTTGTAGGTATTTATAGGTGGAGTTCTGGGAACCTGAATTGTAGTTACATAATTTTTTAAGCTTTCAGGAAGTCAATTCATAGCAGAGCTAGTTTTCTAAAGAAGACCCACGAGAGGAGTGTTGTGGAATAACTGTTCTGAAGTTTGTATTCTCATTACTAACACACTTCTTTTCCACACTTTTTCTCCTTGTTTTGAAATAATGTAAAATGCTATAATGTTAATTTGTACAAAAAAAAAAAAGAAGAAATTGGTGAAATAAAAAAAAAGAAGTGAAAAAAATTTAAAAATAAAAAAGGGGGAATTCTATAGGAATTTAACAAATTGTTGCATTGGGGTTATTTACAATTGAATTTTTAATTACTAATCTTGTACCCCAGGGAGCARGTCTTACAGTACTCTTCTACTCTTCTAGCAAATACAGAGGTTACTAAAGGTATTATTAATCATTATACAATATCCTACATTAGTTGTTTTATTTGAATATTGTGGTAGCTCTGTTATCATCATAAGATTTCATATGGCAGGAAGAGAGCTGAACAAATTACCTTAATTAACTTAATGTTCAGTCAGATATAAATGTTCCCTGTGTATGATGAGCTTTACATTATCAGGAACTTTTAAAGTATTACAAGTGGTGCTGCATGTTTAAGATGAAAATGTTATTTTTTGACATCTCTCTTGCTCCTCTCCAGTCTGCAACTGGTCTCTTTTTTAAAAAGATAAATCATAACATTAATTTCCTGTCCTGGTATGATATATCAATATTTGTTGTTCTTAGAAATATACCTTTTCTTCCTATTATTTTAACTAAGGTTTTCACATGGTCCTTGCATTTTTCCTCTCTTCTTGTTTAAGTGCTGCATAAGTGACATGCAAGCAAATAAAGTTTGYAATTATATTAGCAGTGGGGATGATTGGTTGGGACATAGTGAAGCTGAATTTTATTTTCAAATATCTGAAATATGCATGACCAACACAACTATTCAGTAGAGATTTAGATCACGGGTGTAGATTTAATAAAGTAAAATGATGGCCATATATAAAAACATGCTATTTTACTGATGCAATAACTTGTGCTGTACTGCACAGATTATCATTTTTATTTCTATTTATTTCATCCTCTCCTATTTAAAATGTCAAATGTATGATTTTATTTATTCTACTTATATCTGAAAAAAATAAAGAAGGGGTTTTTTTGCAGATATAGTAAATGAAAACATTAAAGGTGATAAAGAAATGACATTTTGATTTAAAAASAAAAAATCATTTACTGTTATAACAGGTAAACTTACATCTTATTCTTTTTTAAAAATTCCATGTCTTACCTACTTTATATTATGATATGGCTACTTTTACATAATGTCAGCTGTTTGCATCATCTAAATAGCTATAACACACTTGTGTTCTCAAGACAAAATAATATGCTTCCAATACAATCCACCCCAAAACCAAAAGGGATGGAATTCAAGTTCCATAAAGTTTAATTAAAGGTGAGTGGGCAAATCTAAAATGTCAATGCTAATGCATTATAAAGAAAAAAAAATGTTTCACAATGAATTTTATRCTTCATATAGCTGATATTCTTACTGCTAGAATATATCTAGGTAACATTTATTCCCTAAACATAGGGAAAATTTCTTCTACCCTCTTAGCAAGTACTTCTTCACTCTAGAGGCAGCAACAAAATCTTTTCCCAAAAGATAGCTTAAGTGAATGGGAATGGATTAAAAGGCAATTAACTTTTTGGTTAAAGACCAATGMAAATTGGCATGGCTAAAACTTTCCACCACCTGTTTATTTATTTATTTTTTTTATTAAATGATTACAATGGATTCMCTCCAACTCCTCCAAAAATAGTGTCTGTATCAGAAATATCATCATAGCTGGCATTAATTGTCGTGGGTTTTGGCAGTTCCAGGCAGAAGTTACCTGGCATGAAGACTGAACTATCACTCCAYACAGAGGAAAGTTACCTTAAAGCTGGGGCTTACTGTCTCTGCATAAAAACAGCAAATGGATGTTTGCTTAAAATGGTGTCTACAGAGATGAAACAGAAGCCATAAAAATAAACTGTAAAAATAAGGTTACTATGTAGCCACCATTCGGACACATAGATTAAAATAAGGTAAAGCCACGAGGCCAACATCAAATATCTAATAAGTGTACGAGAGAAGATACACAGAGTTTTGGAAAAAAACCCAAACATAAAGTAGGAAATGAAAAAAAAAAAAACATAAAAACAACAAGCAACAAAGAAGCTCAGTGTTGTTTTTCTAATAGTTTCATTTATTGAACAGGATAAGGACAATTTACCCTTTTCTCATGATACCATGTATACATTCTGTTCAGAGTCAGAAGAGTCTGTTCAAATGTAGGAGATAATATAAAACCATTAGGCTTTATAGATTTTCTTATAGATTTACAGTGGTGGGGGATATTGTAATTAAGGCACAATGTATAAATCAGAGAGATAAATTATGAAACTGGAGTAGTCACAATGATCAAATTTAGAGCTTCTGAATATCATGGACCATAGGATTCCTCCTTATGTTTTGTGTTTCATGTTTCCAGAAGATCTTTTAGAGGAGAAAGTCAATTAATTTTGTTATGAATTWAAAAAAAAWAAATTAAAATGCAACAACATGTATTCTAGTTCAGGTCTAGATGAATGGTTGTAATGGGTGATTATTAGTGCTTTTACAGTTAATTAAGTTTTGGATTGAAAAGGAAACAGAAAAAAAACTGAATCCAAAACAAAAATGTTCGGTTCAGTCTTAGAACCAAATATATATGCTGGTTTGCATCTGTATTGAAGAAAACAAGCTGAAAGCTGCCAGAAATGTATAATCTGTGTTTTGGTCCTTGGCTAAAAGATAACCCTGGGGGCTGATTTCAGTTGCTGCTCATCTAGCAGCCGGATCATAGCAGCAGGCAGGAGGAGAGGATAAAGAAGATTTTCTCTTGATCCTTCCTTGCCCCTTTGTCTTGATTTTCYTTTCTGTCCTTAGGCTTGTTTCAATTGCTTTTTTTGTTTCTCTCAACGGTGCATTGTTGGGATTCTCTCCTAAGTCCTGATTAATTTCTCATAAGCACCCTAACAACTCTCATGTGGCAGACGGGTGTCCRAACCAAAATGAGAGCAACATGTCCCAGCCAAACACTCAGGGGGGACAGGGATCAGCTCCACAAAGGCACAGCACATTCCATTCTCTTACAAATTCTGTGGCAGACCAGMTGAATGCCTTGGAGACTTTTCTTATCTGATTTCATAGGTTTTATTATTTTTTTCCAAAGAGCATGTACCTATCTGCTAGAGATCCAAGTGAAACTCAATGACCTACAATAGATTTGTGTGCATAGAATTGACATCGACTTCTTGTGCATTAATAATTTTTTTAACCACCAAATCTGTCGAATTTCAGATGCATTCTGATATGAAAAGAAAATTCAGTTTGAGGATTTTTTTAAGAGACACTGCAGGATACTGAAATGAAAGAGGAAATGTGACAGCATTCACAGGGGTCTTAGGATGAGGGAAGAGATGAGGATCTGACTCCATGTTTCAGAAGGCTGATTTATTATTTTATTATATATATTACATTAAAACTATACTAAAAGAATGAAAGAAAGGATTTCATCAGAAGGCTGGCTAAGAATAGAATAGCAAAGAATGATAACAAAGGTTTGTGGCTCGGCTCTCTGTCTGAGCCAGCTGACTGTGATTGGCCATTAATTACAAACATCCAACATGGGCCAATCACAGATGCACCTGTTGCATTCCACAGCAGCAGATAATCAATGTTTMCATTTTGTTCCTGAGGCCTCTCAGCTTCTCAGGAGGAAAAATCCTAAGGAAAGGMTTTTCCATAAAAGATGTCTGCGACAAGGAAAGGAAGAGAAAAYCAAATAGAAGAAAACTAACTAAAGAAAATTCAGAGGGCAAATCTAGTGCAGAGCCAAAATTAAAAGTCAGAAGTGATGATGAAATATGAAACAGCCCCACACACGTTTCATCCAGGAACTGGGACTGTGGGGACTGTTGTAAAACACTACAGCTTCAATAAGGAAAACCTAACTGRGAATTTTCTGCAGTCTTATGAGCCAGAAGACATGTCTAACCTTGAACTAGGTGAAAGCAAATTACAGCAAACAGAACCAACATTTCAACAATCTTTGCTCATTTAGTTTCTTTCTGGTTTAGAAAGATTTCTATTTTAGAAAGATTTCTGTTTTAGAAAGATTTCTGTTTCTTTCTGGTTTAGAAATTTTAGAATATTTGAGTTTGGAAATGTTGAATTAAACTGAGTTTCATTTCAAAATCTTTCAGACACTACATGCATGCCACTCTATTAGAAAAACTGACTTTTGTATTTCTTTKTTTAATCCATTTTCCTAGCACTTAGAGATATTTTTATGCAAAAGTGTCATAGTTCAACACACTTTTGGACTGATTTAAAGTACTCAGGAAGAGCCTTTTAGCTGAGAAGAWGAAAGCTGAGAGAGGATACCATGAAGACTTAAAAAAGTGGGAGATGGATAATGCAGACCTGTTCGCTGAATTTCCCAGAACTAAAAAGGGCAACCACTGAAACTACTAAGAGATATGATTAAATTAGGAAAACAACTACCATTTTTTTTCCTCAGTGGTCAATAAACTTCTGCCTTTTGAAGAGAAAACACTATCAGTAGGTTCAAAGCAGAGTTAAGCTTGGAGAGGCACTTGCAGGAGCAGGCTAAGGTGTCTCTTTTCTGTCCCTAACTCAGAGGGAATTCCAAGGAATACAGGGGGAATACAGGACTACATACAATGGCCRTGTTTTGTGTCCTCCCTAAATGGCTTTCACTTCTCTCCCTCTTTAAAGCAGAACAACGATCTTAATCTCTTTGCAAAAAAACAGAGGAAAATATAAACTACTTGTGAATTTACCTGGATTTCTCACCAAACACAAAGAAACYTCAAAGACAAGATTTATGGGGCTTTATTGGGTTTTATGGATTTAAAGTGTAGCCAGAAAACAAAATAAAACAAAGCAAAAAAAAAAAAATTAAATTTTATTTTCTATGTTTCTTCCAGACATTACTGGAAACAACAGGAATGAAAAACAGGGCTTTCAAACAACTGTGTTTTCAACTAACAGAATAAAATATTTWGCTAATTCAATTTTCTTTTATTTTAGATTACTTGCAGTCTAGATTCTGCTTTTGTCATCATCTAAACACTTGAAGGAAATTTATAACTAAATTTGGGTTACTTTTTTGGTTGTTTTAACAATCAAGTCACCATTAAAAAGGCAGCTCCTGCAGGCACATGAAATTTTCTTCCAAGTAAGAATAGAATTACAGGTTCAGTAATGCTGCAAACCTCCCGAATCTCTGTCTGTGCCTACTTGTAAGTATAAAAAATTCACTCATTTTCTTTGGCTTTTTTTTTTTAAATTTTGGCCATTTGGCACTATATGTGAGAAACTAGGTAGGTAATAGATCAGAGTGGTAAGTCAAGATTTGAACATTATATTCCTCTGCAGTTATTTCTAGGGAAAATAAGTAAAAATTATAAAGCTGTTCACATACCCAAGTCCCTCACAAAACAAAGTTAAATTTCCAAGAGCTTCCTGAGAATGCAAGGAAGGGATATACCTTTATTAATATGTAGTGATGGCTCCATTGTGATTGGCATTTTAAATACTTCTAAAATTGCTTTAACATGAGATTAAAAAATTTGATAATATTAATTAATATTAATATTAATCATCACTTCTAGAAAAAAATTACAAATTCCTATTGCTACATATTTATGAGGGAAAATATACACAATCTTACAGATACTTTGCTCAGGCTTATATGAAATTATATCAAAACCATATGTCACTAGAAGATTTTTTAAATAAAAATTAGAAACAGAATAAATCTGTTTTGTCAAAAAGAATTTGTTCTTATTTGACAAAATCTTTTTATWTAGACAAGGCTTAATCATTCCTATAGGCAGAAGCAAAAAATATGTAAATTTTATCTTACATTTAATCTTTGCTCTTATGAGGCAAGTTGTCCAGAAGGGGTCTCAGACTGTTGCTTCCTCACGTGTTTTATCTTCTGGCTAGCTCATGGATTTATTGCTTTTTCTGTCACATCAGCTGTAACCTGGACAATATTGTCAATTATGAGTCAATAAATCAGTGCAGCAAGCAGCAGGCTTGTGAAGAAGAGCTCAGATGTAGAAAGTGAAACAAATGGGATRGAAAATGGTGATTTCATGTTTGTCCATCTATCTTCCCTATAGATTTAGAGTGTGTTACTAAGGGGGAGAACATAGGAATATTTTAAAATGTTAATTAGATAATTCTTTTTCTGGAATTTTAAGTTTTCATTTAGCATCATCCTAGCAGAGGCTGAGATACCGTGTTGTAGTCAGAAACCTTTTCAATATCTTTTAAATTTCTATAAAACTTTTAAAGGTTGATATAATCTTAAAAAGCTGGGAAGAAACTCAGTATATTGTTGCTTAATTTGATATCATATCACAGTKTTTATATTTGCACCAGAGCTGGGACCATAGGGACTGTGATTCTGGAAGTGAAGTCATCTTACACATACAATTACAATATAAAACAATTACAATATAACATGCTTTTTGAAGGTATGAGTGTTGTAAATTATGCTACCATTTTTTTTTCCAAGAGGAAGGAAGAAAAATTCTGTAGAATTCTTTATTCTTTCTTTTATCATACCAGAACTTGCCATTTGCTGTCTAAAAATCTCAATTTTCAAGKGATTATTCTCCTAAAATGAGTTAGATTAAACATTCTTACAAAGATTTTATCTTCCACTCTCATACAAAGCTCGGCAATGTGAATAAAATTGATTTGAACAACATATGTTTGCAGAATAAATGCTACTTCCATGTTTGCTGCCTGGAGTTTGTAGCCTGGATTCCTCACTTGTAATTATTAGTGATGAGATTTGATTTAGAATCTTTGATTATTGTTTCCAACCACAATTAAGATAAAGTGTATCATTATGTTTCAGATTGAATACCAATAAAACAATCTTCAGGACATTACAAAAAATCTTTACTTTCCTGAGACCCCTCTGAAAGCAGACACAGATTTTTAAGCTATTTTCTTGAGACACAGATTTTACAAGATGTACTCTTATATTAAGGTTCCTAAACTATTGTAAAAATCTATTTTTAGTTATTTCAAAGGAAAACGTAAAAGAAAATAACCTGGCACTCACATAATCATTTCCATCCCTCTGGCAAAGATAACATTAATAGTGAATTAAAGCTCCTTTTTTCACCATGTTTTGTTTGGCTTTCTTGCTCATAATTAAATAATTCACATCACCACTGTGAAGTAGAGAGTGAATTATTTTAATAGTGTTAAAATAGGAGATGAAAAAGGTCCAGTTGATATTTTATCTCCCACCCTGGTTTACCATCACACTGGGACTCGTAACATTAAATTTTATCTCCTGTGTAAATTCTAGGAATGTTTTTCAGCTGTGAGAKGGTGCAGGAGTTGTAAACCACTTGGAACATCTTTCCTGTGTTGTTACACCTCCTGGAAGCTTTCTGGAGTGGCTTTGCCCAGGCTGGGTTCCAGGAACCCAGGAAAGTCACTCCCTCCCTCCCCTCTGCAACGGGACAGATGAGAGAAAATACAACAAAGGGTTCATGAGCTGAGMCAAGGACCTGGAGAGATCACTSACTGGTTACTGTCACAGGCAAAACAGGCTTAAATTAGTGACATTAATTGAACTTGTTACTATCAAAATCAGAGCAGGGTAATGAGAAGWAGAATGAAAACTTCTRAMCGCTGCTGTTGTTCCCCCACTGCTCCCTCCTACCCCAGCAGTGAAAGGRGATGGGGAATGGGGGTTAATGGTCACTTTGTCATCCATGGCTTCTCCCACTGCTCAGGGAGAGGAATCATGTCACAGACATCTTTTATGAAAAAGCCTTTCCTTAGGATTTTTCCTCCTGAGAAGCTGAGAGGCCTCAGGAACAAAATGTAAACATTGATTATCTGCTGCTGTGGAATGCAACAGGTGGATTCTGTGATTGGTCTCATAGAGTTGTTTCTAATTAATGGCCAATCACAGCCCAGCTGATTGGGCTCTCTGTCCGAGACACAAACCTTTGTTATCATTCCTTCTTATTCTATTCTTAGCTAGCCTTCTGATGAAACCTTTTCTTCTATTCTTTTAGTATAGTTTTAATGTAATATATATGATAAAATAATAAATCAAGCCTTCTGAAACATGGAGTCAGATCCTCATCTCTTCCCTCATCCAAGAACCCCTGTGAACACSRKCACAGAATCCTTCCCTGGCTTTACCATGGGCTTCCCCTCCACAGGGAGACAACTCTCCATGAACTTCTCCAATGCAAGTCCATCCCACAGGCAGCAGTTGCCCCCAGACTGCAGCAGCATGGATCTCTCTTCCAAGGGGTGCAGCTGTCACAGACATCTTTTATGGAAAATCCTTTCCTCAGGATTTTTCCTCCTGAGAAGCTGACAGGCCCCAGGAACAAAATGGAAACATTGATTATCTGCTGCTGTGGAATGCAACAGGTGGATTCTGTGATTGGTCTCATAGAGTTGTTTCTAATTAATGGCCAATCACAGCCCAGCTGATTGGGCTCTCTGTCCGAGACACAAACCTTTGTTATCATTCCTTCTTATTCTTAGCTTAGCTAGCCTTCTGATGAAACCTTTTCTTCTATTCTTTTAGTATAGTTTTAATGTAATATATATGATAAAATAATAAATCAAGCCTTCTGAAACATGTATGTAAATGTAAAATGTAAAAGCCTGAGAGCTCATGGGTTGGCAGTTTAATAGGGAAAGTAAAAGCCATGCAGACAGGAAAAGCAAAACAAGACATTAATTTCATAAATTCTTCTTTGTTTTTTTCCGAATAAACAAAATAGTWTTCTTTATTCTCTTCCATCACTTCAGAAGAAACTTGTTAAATTCTGAGAATATCAGAATGATGTTGGTTGGTTGGGTTCAGCTTTGGTTTTTCTTTTCTCTTTTTGCTTGTGGTTGAGTTTCTATGGTAGGCACTACTGTTTTATTCTGGCTAAATTTGTTCTGCATTCATTTCTGAGAAGCAAAGGAACTTCTAGGTGGATCAGACTGTATCTAAATAAAAAGTATTAAAAAAAAAAAARSMAGTAWAAATAAAGCAGAAAGAACATCMYTTTCTTTCTCTGCAAGGTCAATTGCTTAATCCTTTTTCTCAGATTATACAAATTYATCAGTGCCCAGTGGGCCTGCCTGTCATTGCTCTGGACCTTACACAGTCACTTAGCTTGTACAAAATAAGTGGAAAGACGTGTAAAATTCTATCAAATCAGAATGCTCTTTTATATCRGTTCTATTATGGCATAAAGAACCACATCAATTACAGCAGAAAGGGAGGGTTTTMTCATCCTGACATTTGATGCAAGGTRGAGCCTTGGTATAAATTCAGCAGTTCCTTTCCATTTTTGTTTGTTTGTATGAAAGACTTGAGGTTTCCAGGAGAAACACTAATCTGAAGTGTTGGAACCTGCAAGGCTCCCTSTGAGTCATGCTGACAGGTGAGAGTAAACAAGTACAAAAATGGAAAGTGTTTCTCTCCAGACAGGGGGGAGTTTCTGGCAAAGTGTGGAAAACAGGGCTATCTTCTGATGCTTGGTAACTGTTTAATCTGAGCTTGGGCTGAACCTGCCTTTAGCCAATTWCTTAAATTGATTTGGTAAATGGGCACTTTTCACAGAGAAATTAATAGATTAATAGAAATTAATAGATTACTGAAATCTAMAATCAAAGCCTCTGCTGAACTAGCTTGTCTAAAAAGGATTCTTTTAACACAAAGTTTTGCATCTTTTTTTTTATCATTGCAACATAAAGAGAAAGTATCTTAAATACTTCTGACATAATTCTATAATTATGTCATTTATGTCTAWAATTATGTCAAATTTGTATAAAAACTAGGCATTTCTAACCAATTCATGATTTTTTTTCTATTAAATATCCTAGGATAGTCCTTTCTTGCAAATAGAAAAAAAATCACTGAGTTATTAGGGTTGTAAGGGACCTCTGGAGATCACCCAGTCCAACCCTACGGACAAGGCAAGGTCACCTTGGTCAGGAATGTGTCCAGGTGGGATTTGAATGTCTCCAGAGAGGGACACCTCCCTGGGCAGCCTGTYCCAGTGCCCTGACACCCCCAGTGCAAAGTTCTTCCTCAAGCTGAGGTGGAACTTCTTGTGTTTCASTCYAKGGCTGCTGCTCCTCACCCTGTGGCTGTTGTCCTGGCTGGGCACCACTGGAAAGGGTTCAGCACCATTCCCTTGTCACCTGCCTTGGAGATATTCACATGCATTAGAGACATCCTCCGTTGCAGACAACTTTTATGGAAAATCCTTTCCTTAGGATTCTTCCTCCTGAGAAGCTGAGAGGCCTCAGGAACAAAATGGAAACATTTATTATCTGCTGCTGTGGAATGCAACAGGTGCATCTGTGATTGGTCCATATTGGATGTTTGTAATTAATGGCCAATCACAGTCAGCTGGCTCGGACAGAGAGTCTGAGCCACAAACCTTTGCTATAATTCCTTCCTATTCTATTCTTGGCTAACCTTCTGATGAAACCTTTTCTTCTATTCTTTTAGTATAGTTTTAATGTAATATATACCATAAAATAATAAATGAAGCCTTCTGGAACATGGAGTCAGATCCTCGTCTCTTCCCTCATCCAAGAACCCCTGTGAACACGGTCACAGGACACACTCTTCCTGATGCACCCCAGAATACTCGTGGAACTGAGAGAGCAGTCATAATTGTGCTCATCTTACCAATTTTGCTCTTTTTTTTGTCCCCCTTTGTAGTGTCCAAACCATAAATTGATTCCACTTATTCTGTGATGTAACTTGAAATCTTGATACAGAAGAGAAGCAAAATGTACCTTGCAAATCAATTGTCAGCCCGAGTGAAGTGGAAAGGCAGATCCCCAAAATGTGCTTGGGTCCTTGACCTGCTTTGATTGATAGATAGGCATGACTGATGCAGTGGCAGGCTCAGCAAGCCACGAAGCAGTTCTATTTAACCAGGGAATTGTCTGGGTCTGAGAGCGCTACTTGTGTGGGGCGTGTCTGTGAATAAATATTTTTCAAGTTTGTATGTTAGTGGTGCCTTTCCAGCTGAGCTGAGCCTCTTGCCAGCCTGATATGGTTGTGCTGAACAGAATGTTGRAGGGGGTGTCTCCATGGAGGGTTGATGGAAATTCACTTGAACTCATAACCAGACATTTTACACATGTAAAAATAAACAAAAATACAGCCTTGTTTGAAGGACAGTGCTGTGCTTATGTTTGCTAACAAATGAGGCAGCTCCTACTCTCTCTGTTACCATGAGGCTTTTTTAGATTTTTGGGGATTTGGGGTTTTTCAAGGAGTTTCATCAGGCACTAYCTTCTGTCCATGAGGCTGGAGAAATTTAACTGGACACAATTTGAGCGTTGTGCTTGGAAAGAGTGGATTTCTCCCAGTAGTGGATCCTATAGCATTATCCTAGCTAATCCCCCCGAAATCCCTTTCCTCTTGTACATGCTGCATGGTGGTATTTCAGGCTTATCCTGTACCATTAAGGTGATTAGGGTACCTGCTATTGAAAAGTAGCGTTCGGAGGCTGCAGCAACCCCAGAGGAAAGAGTCAGTGAAACTGAGGAGAGAAACCAAACCATTCCTTATCACAGCATTTAAAATATAGCAGTTGAGTTCTTAAAATATTTAAGATTTTAGATAGCTGTTGCACCTCAGCTATGAAATACTGCTCCTTGACTAAAGTGTGATAACTGTGTGAGAACTCTGTTAAATTAATGTAGGGCTGGCAAGTTTTGTACAAGGGTATTTTTATCTTCTATAAGATATGTTAGGAGTGCTTGCTGTTGGTTATTRTCTTCTGTCTTAGGGTAAATCTTTTAGACATGCACTTAGGATGTAGCTGAGGAGAGGTGTTTTACTGAAGTGCTTTTTTATTTCAGTAAATTAATGCTTGCTCAGCTTAATCCTTTCTCTCCTTCATTGTATGWGTACCATATACTTTAGAGGCTAATMGTTTAATACCTCATATTTTACAGATATTTTGATGATGTTTCTAAGTTGTTACCATTTGAAATACCTTAGTGATACTTATTATTAATTCTATTTGAATGAAAATATATAGGTAAGGGTAAGTCCATGACAGAGCTGTCACTGCAGATCTTCTCTGAATGTTCTGAACCTCACCCTCACTAAACCCTACGCTCTTAACTATCCCAGCTCTCCTCTCAGCAGCCCTGGGAGGATGAATGGGTCTCAACCAGACAAAAATCCAAAAAATCCTAGCCTTTTTCTCCATCTCCCACCTAGGCTGAATAGCAATCATTACCATCTACAACGCTAAACTCACCCTCCTCAACTTCTACCTGTACGCAGTAATAACTGCAACCGTTTTCCTCACCCTAAACACAATTAAAGTCTTAAAGCTGCCTACCCTAACAACTGCATGAACCAAAATTCTGTCCTTAAACCTTAAATGCAATGCTGCTGCTCCTAACCCTGCTGTCCCTTGCAGGACTGCCTCCCCTGACAGGATTCCTGCCCAAATGACTTATCATTCAAGAACTAACTAAGCAAGACACAGCCCCAGCAGCCCCACTTATCTCCCTCCTCTCCCTGCTAAGCCTATTCTTCTACCTTCATCTCACAATAATTACACTCCCCCCACACACCACAAACCACATAAAACAATGATGTACYAGCAAACCAACCAGCATTACAATTGCTATCTTAACCACCATGTCCATCATACTCCTTCCWATCTCCCCTATAATCCTTACCATTKTCTAAAAAACTTAGGATTGCCYAAACCAAAGGCCTTCAAAGCCTTAAACAAGAGTTAAACCCTCTTAGTTTCTGCTAAAGTCCACAGGCCATTACCCTGCATCCCCTAAATGCAATAAAGGTGCTTTAATTAAGCTAGGACCTTCCAATTTACTAGACAGATGGGCTTTGATCCCATGATACTGTAGTCAACAGCTGTATGCCCTAACCAACAGGCCTCTGCCTAAGGCTCTGGTACATATTCAGTGCACATCAATGAGCACTATCAATTTCACTACAGAGCTGATAAGAAGAGGAATTGAACCTYTGTAGAAAGGACTACAGCCTAACACTTACACACTCAGCCGTCTTACCTGTGACRTTCATTAACCGATGATTAWTCTCATCTAATCACAAAGATATTGGGACCCTATACCTAAYAGGTGAGGTTATGTAGAGTAGYGTGACTGGGGGGAGTTTTATGATGGTGGATAGGAGGAGGCCAGTGGTGAGAGGAGAGCCTTGGAGTACTTCTGGGAATCAGAAGTGGAATGGTACCAGTCCTAGTTTTATTGCGATTGCTGAAGTGAGGATCAGGCAGGATGTTGGGTGGGTAAGTTGGGTGACGAACGTTTTCCCCAGGACCTGGATTAATATATTTTCTCCATGCTGGCTGTGATTAGTGTCCTCATTGGTAGAAATTCCATCTGTGTCTCCAAATTCTGCACTAGCCAGCGTCTCTGTGTGGAAATGTTGTGCTAATGTTGGCTGTCATGTCTCTGCTTTTTGCACCTCTTCCAATATTCTCTCACCTTTTCTGATTACCTTCTGCTGCCTCCACAGCCTGTTTGGATTTTTCCTGGGCTACCTTTTACCCTGCTGCTGCCTCTCAGACCTGCCTGTGCTCTGCTCACATATCACTTTATTTTCTCAGTATTAGCATCATTTGGAAACTCCAATGCTATCTAAAGTTGCAGTCTTAYGCTGGCCAATCTATCAGGATGAGGGATAAAGATTGCTTGAGAAAAGCTGTGACCTTTATAATGATAAATATGTTGTCCTATTCATCACAATAAATATAAAACTTTTTCCTAGTAGGACAATGCATGCTCTGTGAAGAGTACTTATTCCATGTCTGCCATTTCTATGTGTGCAGGGCCTTTATTTAGGAATTAAATGGAAATAAACAGAARCGTGAAGGCTGAATAAGACAGATTAATGCAATTTAAGATATGCAATTAAAACACCACAGACAGGAAATTTATTTCTATTAAAATAATTTTAGAAAGCKTTTTTCTATACTAAAGAGATAATTTGTATTTTTATGGCTTGATTAATACACTGTGATGAAATTCTAAAGCTGCAGAGCATTAATTGCCAAAGAACTAAGACTGAAGCCTAATATTTTAATTCTAATGGGTTCAGAGCATTTTAATGGTGTTCAGTTCTGCATATTTCTGTGCATTTTAAGCAGCAGAAAAATTGTTTGATATTAAGAAAGRTAAATTGTTTTAAATTTCATCAGGTTCAGTGAATAGGGCACTGGACAGTGACTTAGAATATCTGGAGTCCAATTTGGGCCCATTTTCACTATTCTCTAATATGATCTACACCAATTTCACACYCATTATATTCATTTTATTTTGGGTMTTTTCTGTAGTTTCAGTGGGCTCCACAGTCGTTGTCCTGTCAACCAGTTTATAACATTTCAGCCACCTTGGGCTCCAGATCTTGGCATTTTTTTAGAAAAATGAGAAAAAAAAAGTAAAAATATGAATTTGTATATAAATATGATACTGATATCACTTCACTATGTACTCATGATRCTTCTCTTTTCTTTAGCCCCAAATTTTATGTCCTTAAAATTTACCCTATGCTGTTAAATATTTTGCAGACATCATGAGAAAGACGGAAATATCCTGCARATGCAATTTTGGTTTTTGACAGTGCAATGTAAACTTTCTTTAAGGTAAATAAACAAACAAACAAAAAAGAATCACTGAACAATAAACATTATATTTCCTGGCAGTTGGATATGTACCACAACATACTGTTAATTACTTAAAATAGCAATTTTATGCTGTGGAAAACCAGTCACCCCAACATTCCTACTACTTTGTACTTTGAAAGTAACCCAAAGATCAGATTGTAATTAATGTTTTTTCTGGGATCTACTCACTAAAGATAGAGGTGCTTCATAGTAAAGAAAACAGAATTCAAGTGTATGATGAAGGAATTGTGGGCTGAAATCTAATCAGGAACATTTTAATGGAGGGTAGACTAGATTGTAACATTTTGTAATTCTGATTTTAAAAACTAACCAAGCTGATTATACCTTCTTTTGTGCTCAAAGAAACATCACTTTATGATYCCTTGCTTTTGAAATGAAGTATTAAAAAGGTTTGTAGTGCACTTAAAATACAGGAAACTTTAAGAGCAGGATTTTTTTTTTTGTTTCTTTTTCTCCAGTATATATGCAATGCAAAGTTATCAGCCTCCAGGTGGAACGATTGGAATTCATTCTCCTTTTGTGTGGTTTCAACCCAAATTCATGAAGTGGAACCTTTGTGGTATTATGAAATAATGTAATTGTGTTTTCTTTTTACTTCATAAGTTTTATCTTCCTGCCTCGACCATCCCAATTGCAGCAAAAATTATCAGGGGAAAAGATATGGGCTTTTTTCAACGTTATTTTTCCTCTTAGTAAAAGTGGGATGTGCTAGGGTTTGGGGGTGGTCTGGCAGGATTTTTTTGGAAAAAGGAAAATAGCATTTTAAACAGGCTACGTGTCCCTGAGATGCTCTTATTAGTAGTAGTTTAAATTTGTAAACAGGAAGCTGCAGCACCCGTTTGTCTTTTTCTTTTAATAAATCAGGCTTGCCAAGCTTTGTTTTTACTGCTTAAAAGTGTGGAAGTGTTTAATGTTCACGTAAAACTAGCTTCAGGCAGTGTCTGTGAGTTTATCTGCTCATGTAGAGAACAACAGAGTATTTCAAACAAGCAGTGCTGCTGTAGTGTTCAATACAGAAATGTTTCAGCTACAGGTATCTCTATCTATATATCTTCAGTTTCCCCTGGAGCTCCCACAGATAAGTAATGTTTGGGATAMATTTGGATGGAAGCATAATAAAAATAAAAAATGTGCAGTTTATACTTTTGATCAAACCCAGTTATATTTGATCCTTAAAGGTTTAATTAACTTTTGAAATTAGAACAAAAAAATTGTGGTAAGATTTTCCCAACAGCTGCTTGATGACATAAGTCTGTTCTTTGGCATTATTTGGAAATATTTTATAMCTGAATTACTCTGAAATATTTTCCCTTCTCTTACACCTCAAAATTTTACCAGAAAAAGAGCATTCAGGTTAATGAGAAATATCTCAATTGGTTACCAGTCTTTTCTTAGGACAGATGTGCTCAAATTATGAAAATGGTTTGCTAAGAGGGTTTATCTGGGACTGCTATCAGTTTGATGAAGGCTGAGCAGAATACAGCTGCAGGCATAAACACTCAATTACCTGAGCAGCCTTTTCCAACATTATTTTCAATTGGAGCTAGAAACCCTGTCCCTGATAACTCATAACCCATCACCCAGTCTCTTTACTTATACAGACCTGAGGGTAGAAACCAAATCTCTGCTGAAAGGTGAAGGAAAACACAAAAATATTCTTTTTGACTAGTATGTAGTCCAGGAAAATTTTCTCACTCTGCTGGGACTTCATTGCTATGAACCTTTTGACCAAATTTATCAGGCTGATGGAGATTTGGTAAAGCTTTAGAGAGTACCATTAAATTCCATGTCTGTTGAAATTAAAATTACTTTCTTTTCTTGCACAGAAAGTGAATGCAAAGTTGATAATAAAAGTGCCTTCTATTAAAGAAGATTGCTTATGTCAAAAATGTGCACTTTAATCTGTCTGCCTTTGAGCTCATTAGGTTTTATCAAACTTGAATATATTGGAAGCTGAGGAAAAAAATGAATTTTAAAATGAAGCCTAACACTGAGATAATGTACAAAAAATGGCAGCCAAGATGAATCTGCGAAAAAGTTGTGTATTCCAGAACCAAATAAAAAATGGCTTAAGGTCAGAAAATGATTTTAAGGAGAGTGATTAAATGTTTAAGATAGTGAGATTTGGAATTCACTCCAGTGATTTCACATGRTTGAAATCTGCTCCCTCTATTGTGCTTCCTCACAGGCTGGGTGACAGAATTGGAAGCAAAGGAAARCACGAATCCAATCAGGAGTAACTCCTCAGTGTGGCTGGGTTCTCTTGCTGCTCTGGCTCATATCATGTACAAAGCCCCATCCTGTCACCCTGGTTTTTTAAGATTTTCTTAGCCTTCTGATGTTGACATTCTTATCAATATCAGACATTCTCACAGCAAATAATTTATTCATAATATCTAATCTAAACCTACTCTCTTTGAATCCATTCCTTCTTGTCCTGTCACTATATGTCTGTATAAAAATCTCCTCTCTGTCTTTCTTGGCCCCTGGTTTTTTAAGATGTTCTAAGCCTTCTGATGTTGACATTCTTGTAGTGAGCTTTCTCACACACTTTCTGTAAATAACTCATTGTTTTGCATTCCTTTATGGAGGAAGAGACAGTTGATGGACTGTTGGCTTGACCAGTGTCACTGGAGAGGTGTCACTGTCACCCTCCAATCCACTGTCACTTTTGTAAAACTATAAATATTGGAGTCAGAAAGAAAATTTCCCTTTTTTCCTTCTGTTCCAGAGCCTCCCCAACCTCACAGGAAGTAATTTATTCTAAATATCTAATCTAAACCTGTCTTTGAATCCACTCCTTCTTGTCCTGTCACTACATGTCCCTATAAAAAGCTCCTCTCTGTCTTTCTTGGCCCCTGTTTCTCAGGTAAAGGAAATAAGTAATGGATATTTTCCTTGCTGTTCTAACAATTTTTGTGTGTTTTTTTTGTTCAAAAAAAAAACCCTCCATGACTATTGCTGCTACATCCCACTCCCCTCCAAAAGAAGCAAAATTATATTGTTTAAACTTGTCTTTACCTAGGAACTAAACAATGGCAGGAACAGATATAAGCAACCTGAATTCTTTGTCCATTATGCCACGAAGAATATAAAGTTTCATCTGTTAAAATTGAAATAACATATGATTTTTGTCTCCTTCTCTCTCCAAGGCAGAAAGTATTGATAGCTGTGTATGCACACACAGTGTACATTCTAAAACAAAACAAAAACCCCTTAGCCAGAATCTTCTTAGAAAATAAAAGAGGTAGGAAAAAAAAATTGAGTAAAACAAGGATGAATTCAGACTTACTTTGAGATTTATTTTCCTTCATCAGTTGGAAAAATACTTTTGCATAGGTTGAGCAAACACACACAAAATAAGAAGCAGTTTTTTTATGAAACTTCTGATTGCTCAAGCAAAGACAATGTGAATGGAGACTTAAAGCCATATTTCATTTGCTGGCAGAATTCACTCATTTTAGAATACTGTCACTTGTGGTAAAAATCAGTTTTTTGCATCTTCAGTATTGCAGAAGGTGGGAAATTCCTCTTCATTTCAGAGCATTATTTGCTGAGTTTAGGTTTGTGCTGGATGCCACTGTTCTTGGATACTGTTTTTCATGTTGCACTGTCATTCACCTTATGGGTAGCTTGTTTTTTATCCCAGATGGTTTAACAACATTTCTTTCAAATAGGCAATCATCTAAGTGTGTTTCAGGAGACTTAGTGAAACAGACTTTTAAAGTTTCATTTTAAAAACCTTATAAATCTGTGTTATAAGAGACGGAAAGTCCCATAATTGTGTCATTTATTCACAGTGGAATATATATTTTAATTCACCTGTGAGAGCTGAAATGTAGCCATGACATGCAGTGGAAAATGTCTGTGGGTTGGCAGAGTGGGAAGGAGGAGATCCATGAGATAATAAGACCCTGAAGGGGCTTTTGACAGAGAGAGAGAGGCATGTGACAATTAATAAGCATACACTTCACATTCCAAAAAAGCTTGGATATCACCTGTAACGTGCTTCATATTTCTCTGAGAAACCACTTCATTCTATGTTTTGTTTATTTATTGTCATGGTAATTCATATTTATACACAGCATGGGTAAAACAAGCAATCTTTTTTGATTCTTCTGATGTGGGATTGATTTCCCCCTAAAATAGAATTGAAGCAATAAAGAGAAAATCTTATATTTCTGGCAGGTCTGCTAAATCCTCCGAATGCTCTAGATGTGTATGACCTGGATAAAAATAGTAAGTGTATATATAGTTTTTATCACTTAAGTCCTTTGAGCATCTCCCAGAGATAAGAAACATTTGTCACATTTTTGAAGGGGTTTTCATTGACAAAGGCTTCAATCATGCAGAAAGCTGTTTTCAGATTTCCATAAAACAAAGAGGACACCATTTACATGATAAATTGCTCCTAGACAACAATCTTAGCTGACTACCCAAGTGCTGCCCTGTGATTCTGTTATCACAAATTTGTCCTTCAGTTTTGAGCAGAATGAAAATGAAGGACTTGCAACTAATTGTGCCATGAAAACAGAGCTAATTTGTTCATACTGGAAAAGAAAAAAGAAAAAAAACCAACAAAAAAAAAAGCACAAAAAGATTCTAAGCCGTGAGGGTAGAGTGTAAATCATATCACATGCAATAACAAAGCATTATTAATGGCTGCACTGCTGTACAAAGAGTATGAGTGTGATATTTTGTAGTAAAATTACTTCTTGAAAGGTCCAATGCATTTTTTAAAAGCATGAAGCCATGTATTTCCAAATGTCACTGAAAATTACGTGTCTTCCAACAAAAGCTATGAATCTCTGTTATTCTTTATCAGYGCTGATCAAGAGGAGGAAGTAAATTTTATATATATAAAAATATATCCTGGACTCTYGTTATTACCAAATTTTATTGCCATGAAGATATCTAGTTTCTGATTTTTATTTTTAGTTTTTTTTTTTTAAGTTTTAATCTATCAAAATGCAAAGAAGAAGGGAATGGATACTTTAACTATTGTCACACTGAGCTACTAATCTGCTCTGAGTACTCTGTTTTATCTATTCCCACCCAGACTGACAGTTCAGAATATAACATTTCTTACCAAGGGGCAAAACCTGACCTCAACAGAGAGTTCAAGAATTCTCTTCTTTAAGATGCCCTTTTTTTTCTTTTTTTTTTTTTTTTCCCAAAACCCTTTTGCAATAAGATTAAAGGTGTGACACCAATGTAGATACTTTTAGCTATTTTGGTCTCTGTGAAATGTATTTCCTGTAAGCAAATATCATCACTAATGCTATCTGTGCCTTTTGTTCTGTGATTATCTGCTCTTACACTTTCATCTGCCACATATTTCTTTTTCAGGAGACCACTTGTTGTTGTGATTTTTATTTTTAAAAAAAGCAAACCATTTCCTGTATTCTTAACTACCATCATTTTTGTCTYTTGCACTTGCTGTTATTGTAACATTAGGACAACAGGTTTGAAGATGAGGAAATACTGCTTTTAACTTTGAGGTGATCAGTGTAATTTAGGTCTGTATAGTCTTGGTTTAAAATTAGATTTGGATTTGATTGCTGACTAAAAGATTTTGAAACAGATTGATGTTGTAGTCTTGTCTGAAAAAAAAAAAAGGTAGAAAAGAAATATAATGGAAGTGGGAGAACTAAAATAACAAAGAAAAGATTTAATTTCATAACTTTGAATTCCAAACAACTGGTTCCAAGTCATCTGCTAATAYTCCAGTCTATCTCACTGTGCAGCTACTACAGCTTAACTGTCTCAGGAATATAGACCTTGAGAAGTAGTTACTTGCAAGAGAAGCAGGATGGAGCCATAATTGCTATTTTACTATTTCTCTATATTGAAGATTATTTAGTGAATTTTTTTTTCCTATCAAATTTGCAAACTCTAAGAAGATAATATCTTCTTTTTGGACTTTTTAGATGAAACAAACATAAATCCAAAGAGAAATATAAGAAGGTTAGAGATTCAGGATTGGTTATTTAATGTCAGCACTTCTATAGAGAAGTGAACATGGACCTTGAATTGCATTCAATAGTAGCAAAACTGCCCCATTCATTTGCTGAAATTATTCCATCACTGTACCTTTAGATTATGGGATTAGGGAAGGTGTATTCCCTGACTCTGTGACTGTTAATTTTTTTTTTCATGTATTTTTGGATTTTTTTGAGGGGGAGGTGTTGGTTTTTCTTTGGTTTGGTTTGGTTTGAGTTTTTTGAGGCGGAGTGGGGCACGGAGGCATGGAAACAAGACCCTACTTCCTTCTGCTTCCTCTTACCATTATGAAAATTTCATAGGAGAGGAAACATTTTAGAAGTRAGGAGAAATCCTCACTATGTGACCAATAGGACTGCAGCTTGATTGTGTGCTTGACCAGGGCTGTGAGATGCATGATGAGAGTTGAACATTTCCAGAATCTGGAATTTCTTTTCTTTCTTTCTTTTCTTTCTCTTTTCCTTGTAGGAGCTAGGGGACTGGAAAAAAAATTCTACTCTGATGTTTCCAAATTTATTGACATGATTTTGGTTAGACTCTTTTACTTAATTTTCTTTCTTATTTCAATTTGGTGACATCACATTACAAAAGCTTTTTTATTATTTTAAAGATCATGCTCCATTTTGCTTTGTCTATCACTCCTTATGCTACATACCAACATGGTGGTGAGGCCATCAGATTTGYTCTACATTAAAAAGCACAAGGAATTAGAAAACTGAAATTCTTGATTATAGTTCTGCCATATATAAGAAGTTTTATGTGTGTGAAAATTTCTGGCATGATTTACTCAGATCTATTTGGAAATGGACACCTATTGAAAGGAAGTATATGCTGCAGTATTGAAAGTATTGAAAGGAATAATATGCTGCAGTATAGATGTAAAATAAGGAGGTTTAGGAGATTAAAAGAAGGAAGAGAAAGCAGAGACTTCTAAGGAAATAGAATGCTCATGTTGTATGGACTTGTCATTTGCCAGTAATCYGGGCTGGTGATTCTCAGAATGTCCTCTGCAGAGCACTTTTGTGGAGTCTGAGGAGCTACTTTTCTCAAAATTGTACAGTAGTGATGAAAAATTGAAATACAGGGTCAACCCACTCTGCAGGGAAATTTGATTTGAGTCTGCTTCAAGGAGTATTGCCACTGTTCCCTTATATTTTTGCTGGTTTATGGATGTAAAATGAAGATCACGTCTTGTTCTTTAATATTTTTGAGGACAGCTGAGTTCAGTATGCTATTGGTACTAAAAATTGGAAGGGAAAGACAAAATAAAGCAAGYTAAATAGCAAAATTGTCTAGGATCATATAATTTATCTTTCTAAATAATATGTACATGACACAATCAGGTGAGCAGAAATATTAGTGAATTAAAGAATCTGTTCTTTTACTGGGGCATAGAAAACAGAATAAATACATGATTTCTCCTCAGCACAATGATAAAAAGAGGTTCAGCTCTCATGCTATTCTCCATAATATTGTGGTGACAGCATTTCTCATGTAACTGCAGGATGTTGCTTTGYAAAATATCCATATATTTATGCATATAAATTACTGGATAGCAGCTGCTATATAGGAAGGAGAGAGAGGAAATCTCCTTGAACATAAAAAGAGATTTCCTTGCTATGCAAATAAAAAAACAGCTGAAATGCATCGTAGAAGTCAACTAGGATTATGATCTTAGGGCAAAGACAGTTTCCTTTCAGGTGAATTAAATCAGATGGTGAGGCACTCGATTATAGAAAAGAATGAATTGTWTTGCAGCCTAAGATATATAGGATACCAAAAAGGAAAAACATGATGACAATGGAGGATGATAAGAAACCTCCTTAACAGAAACTTTGAAAATATTTATTTTGTGGAAAAGAAATTGGATGACTAGAGGGGAAATGATTAAATATTGAAAGAATGAATGCAGCAGCCATAACTATCAAATGTTTCAATTAAACCATTTTTCAGGTGTGATAAATTTCATTCTGTATGTTAGGCTAGAAATTTTTCATAGTAAGCTTTTTAATGTATATTACATATTCYTTGAATTGTGTCATCCTAATTGCACATTTGCCTGTTTTCTGTTTTGTTTCTACATTGTTCTTCCATACCAATACTCATCTTGGAAAAGAATGCTTAACTTTTTTATTTACTCCGAAATAAGAGAAAAAAAWTTCTCTCTTTAATTTTCACAMTATGYGTAAAATTTGCATYGGTTCTGAAAAATATGGTGAGACARCACCTRTTTTTKTTTCCTTGTAACATAGACTCAAGAGAGGGCGCTGTTTAGATTAAAACAAAGAGGAAAAAATAAAAAACTGAAACCTCAAGGGCAGTTTATTTCAGTTGYTGAGAATGTGGCCACCCAACCTCCCTGCCAGTAGTGGCAGTTCCAGTGATGGAAGTGATAATGGGACCCCGGAAAAATGCTAAGGATAGATTCTGAAAATGTTAGGCTTTGTGTTTTCTCAGATCACTGCATTTACGTAAACAGTATGATAAATGATATAATTGTTAGATGTGATGATTGTTTAGTAATTAAATATAATTATTATCTAAATATAATTATTATATAATATTTAAATATAATAATTATATAAATATAATTATTATATAAATAAGAATAATCATGAGAAAACTATAGCTGGAACTTAAGGGGCTATGTTTAGCTGGAATCTATGTATACAATAGAACAATATAAGTTTAATAATTAACCTAGAAGTTATATAACTATAGAATATAAAAACTCATGCCTCTCAAATGTATGGTCGAAGTCAGATTTGAGGTGAAAAGTACCTCCTGATTTCCAGAGCTCTCAATAAAAGCACCGACATACAATTGCCTGTGAGATTATATGTTTCCGAACGCTAACAGAAGTAGGATTTGCTCTAACCTGTTTTCAAGCATTCTCCACTCCTATATCTCAACAGCCTCTCAGTAAGATTTTTAGAAACTAATGCTCCAGTCTCCAGTAAAATAAATCTTTTTCTTAAGTCTRTATGTTTTTCAGAGCAGTATCTTTTTTTTTCCTCAAATAGTCTAGTTTGTCATTACTTTCCCTTCATTGGCAGCTACTCATTTTGCAATTTGAGCAGGCTGTCATCTCATGTATCAAATGCTTCTGTCCTTCCATCCATTCTTTCTTTAATTGACAAATTAATTGTACAAATTGTTTAATTTAATTTCTACAAATCGTTGTAGCTWTTTTTTACTGAYGTTGTGGTTTAACCCCARTTGGTRACTAAGACCCACAGAGTCATTTTCTCACTCATCCCTGGTGGGAGGATAGGATAGAAAGGATAGGATAGGGACAGGATAGGATAGGAAGGATTAAATTAAGTAAATTTATGGGTTGAGGTAAGGACAGCTTAATAATTGTGATAACATAATATGATAATAAACATTAATGAGAAGGAGAATAAAAAAAAAARRWWAAAAAAMCCTAAAACAAGTGGTTTRAAGGCAATCACTACCTTCCACTGGTAGTAAACTGTTGCTGAAGCAATTTCCAAGCAAAAGTTGGCTAASTGTCCCAACACCCCTATCTTCTCTTCTATTGCCAAGCATTATTTCCCAGAAATTTTTCCATGGGGCTTTTTGGTACCTCCATGCACCCACACATACATGTCTGTATCTCTCTTACATGCAACGCTGTAAGATAGATACAGCTTCACATACATTTTTATAACATCCAAAATTCCCTTAAAATGGCCTCRATTCTCTGCCCTTCTCTGGCAAAGGTCTAAGTGATTTGTTTTGTCTCCCTCATAAGCAGTGTGAAATAATTGTCAGTTTTCTCTGGCCCATGAGCAGAACACACCTATCATTTGAGTACAATTTAAAATAAAAAACCTGAAAACTCGTTCTCCTAAACTTTTCCAGTGTTAGAAAAGGAGAAGCACAAAAGGATTTGAAGCAAAGGAAATAAGGAAAGGACAAATGACATAAGGCCTTGTCTGAGTTAAATGATGAGTTTCAGCTATGGTCTGGAGGTGATTTTCTTCACTCATTACCACTCTAACCAGCTGCACAGATGGCCTCTGAAATCTACATAAAGGCAAGAGCTCAAAGGTTAGGAAATAATGAAAAGATGATGCCTGCAGTCAAGTGAAATTATAGCTTCTCCCTATTGAGGGAAATGCATACAATCAGAAATCCAGAAATTACGAGATGTTTAAATAACTGTTTTAAGCAACACTAAAGGGCAGAAAATTAGAGAAGATCACATGAAGGTTATAGAAAATTACGTCTATTAGCATCACTTGTGGCTACRGCACTAAGTAAACTGCTCTTATTAAACAGTTTGTTCTAAAAGTCCTTCTTCTGTGAAATCAAATGCAATGTTTCCCTTCACCTCCTTACTCCTTGCATCCCATCTCTCTGCTGCAAATAGAGAATGCAGCTGGTCACACTTCCAACCTCCCTTCCTTTCTCCTACCTGGGCGATAGCGGGAGCCCTCTGGGATTGTTTGAAATGTGGCTGCTGAGACAGATATTTTGCTGTTTACAACGACTAGCAACGCTTGCAAGCACACAGAGAGCTTAATTAGTTTTTCTTTATCTCTGTTTCAGCGTGTCCCAAAGTCTCTCAGTGCTGAAATATTCACTCTCCCACACGCACGCCGAGGAGAGAGGAGCGCATTGAGAAAGAGCTCATTTTGAGCATCACCTTATGGTTTTAGCAGCTCTGTTGGCTCTGCTTGGAGCAGTGAGGAATGTTTGGCAGCTCTGTTGCACGATTTTCTATGTGCTCATCAGTTTGATCCAAATGGGTGAACAGCTGGGATCTCACCATCTTGAAGACAATTGCTGCTGGAGTTCATTTCTCTGGCAGACGTTCTGCTGCAATCTTGCTGAAAGGTGCTTTGCTATTTCCCTTTCTCTCCCTTTTGCTTAATGAAAAGAATATTGAAGTGCAACCAGAGGGTCTTTATCATCTCTGGTTAATTCATTTTACAGCGAAGAGCATACAATTTAATTTTCAAAATTTCAGAGAAGGCATGACAAATAAGTTTTTCTGGACGTATTTTAATGTGGCTTTTTTTTCAATCGAAAACATAAATACATGTTTTTTTATATTTAAAAAAATATCCAAACTATGACAGTAAACTTCAGTAATTATATGCAGAAGGCCCACATATGGTCCCATTGAGATAATACCTATTTGTATTTAGAAAGGATGACAGAAATCTTGATTTTCCCAGAAGGAAGAAAGTTAAGGAAATAGGGCAAAGATTCTTTAAGTATTCCTGGTTGGTTGTTTTGTGTGTTTGTGGAAGTTTTCTGTTTTATTTTTTTTCCTTTGGTTGGTTGGYTGATTTCATGTTTTAAGGCCATAAAGTGCTTTAAATAGGTAAGTTTCCCCCCACTTCTCCCCCAAAACACGAAGTGATGGTGTTGTTGATTGAAAGACATGCATCTCCCTGCCACCAAGTAGATCCAAAGATTTAAATAAAATTTCATATCTCAGCTTTCTTTTTTTTTTTTTTTTGCCATATGTTTGATTGCAGGCACCAAATGATTTTATTTTCATTTTTTTAAAACTMTTTTTCTCCCCAAGAAATGTATTGTAAGACTTTATCTTCTGTAACAGAGCAYTTAATGTATTAAAGTCACKGAAACTACATACCACTCAAGGAGGRAYCTTAACTGTTCAGGTATCCCAGCTCTTCACAGAGGCAGGAAATTGTCTTTTTTTTAGTTATCATGGCAGAGAAGACTGAGGTAAAGCAGGTAAAGTGAATCATCTGTGTTCATATAGTTAGAAAATACTTGACCCAATTTTACTTTTGTAAGTAACAGACAGATGTTAATTTTCTGGATGACTGCTGGTTATTTGCAGTCAGCTGATCTGATTAACCTTAATATTTCACATTATAACCTCTCTGTGTAGGTATCTCTAGAGGAAAAGGAACTCTTCATCTACATCTAATGACAAAATAGAATAAGAAGCACAATGGATTCTTGGTCTAATTTGCTTTGCTTGATGTAAGRCAATTCCTGGTGTGACAAAATATCATTTTTACTGCGTGCCTCTTTGGACAACAGTTAGTATACTCGGAATCTATTCTGAATAAGGATTTAATTATGGGTGCCACCTCTGTTGTATTCCCCTGAGTAAAGCAGCACAAAGGCTGTCATGCCTCTTCAGCCTCCTCAGGGCTGTGCTGGGGCCACTGGTGGTTTTCAAGACACATCTGGTCTTCATCTAGGAGAAGTTTGTGGCTCATGAGTTTGCAGTCAGCAGAAAACTGAGGATTTTCTTCCTCTCCTCCTGCTAATTGTTATGTCTCTGACATTAACGTAGATCCAAAATCATTCCATCTGAATGAAAGTAACATCTAAGGTGCCTTAGAACCAGAAGAGAGAGGCAGTGTGTTAAGGCTGAGCAGGGGTGGGTCAATAAATTGGTAGTGGAGACCAACCTGGACACCTTGGGTGATGTATAAGGAGGGCAAATCAATATGGGCAAGAAATATACCCCAAAAAATCATTTAATTGGAGAAAAAGGGTCACTTCACAAGCTGCTGCTGAAATAGGCTGTATGCATTCTGATGATTTTGTGATTATTTTTCAAGGTTTTTGGKKTTTTTTCCCTTTGTTTTCATTATAAACTTGTGAGAAAAAATTGTTCAGTTTGGAGTATGTAAGGAACATTTAAGTCTCTTCTTTCCCCCAAAAAATTTGATCACTTTTAGGAGAAGTGACTAAATAGTTGAACCTAGTCTTTGCTGCAGAAGAAAAAAAAAGCTGGCAGAGGGATTGTGTGTGCATTGTCAGTCCATCTAGGAATAACYTTTTCAATTAATAATTTTCTTCACACAGCCTGTTCTCTGTTAGACCAATCCAGAATGTAACTCTCTGGAAATGTTAGCTTTCCAAGAGAAACCAACAATAAATCTCTACAAGCTGCTTAGAGCAAGTTCTTATTTCTATACAGGAGAACAACGAGTATAGAAAATTTCTACTTCCAGATGCTTCTATCTCTYTTATCATTCCTTTAAAATAAATAAAATAAAAAATTTGTTCTTCTTTATACGTTCAATTTTTTATTTACAACATAGCTATATTTTTGGTGATCAGAAAAGAGAGGTTTTTGTCAGTGATGTGTTTTTTAATTTTTTTGCTTGATGAGTTGGATTTAGTTTGTTTTTATTTTTTTTTTTTTAAGAAAAGCTCTATGTTAAAAGCCTTAAATTAAATAAGAGCTGATGAACTGTATTTCATGTTGTTCCAAATGTTACTGTGGTCCAATTAGACAACTAGAAGAAAGTATGGGTGCCTTTATTTGTAAAATCTAAATATCCCAGTGATAAAAGGCACAACAACTTTTTTTAGGCTTCAAGCAGAAATCCTCTTCATGTGTAGCTCTTTAGGTAGAAAAGGTCACACCTTTCTGTCAGTGGAATGGATCATATGCCAAATTAACTTTGCTAACTTTTCCTAAAGAAAATTAGGGAGAAATCTYCTGAACTGATTTGTGACAGCCCTATATGTATAAGACTGAGTCATAAGTGTAAACCACTTTAAATTAATTAAATACAAATATTGCAAAAAATTGACAAACAATATGGATGGTTATTTGAATGAAAATCTAGTTTTAGCAAGGAGATGTCACAGTCTTTTTGGGTAAGTTCAAAAGACAGAGAAGTTAGAGAAGTTTCTTTCACTCTTTGGAGTAAGAAGCCTGCAAGCTCAGTCTTTTTTTTGGACATGTAACAACCCTCAAAGAAAGATATGTTTAAAGTAGTGTTCCTGTTAGAAGTGGTGAGATTTGTCCTGTAGGTATTCTACCTAATTGACCAGACATTGAAAAAACTGAAATGGGATGGAAGAAGCTTGATATCACTTGTTTCACAAGGGGACTTTCCTATCCAGTGTGTGTGTGATGCTGCAAATCAAGCTCAGGTCYTCCACCACTTCCACCACAAGTTCCTCTAAATTAAATGCCCAATATTGTTTGTCCCCATATGACTTTTCACTGGTTTGGTTAAGAACAAAAATTTTGTCTTCATTTAGGATTGTTTGGAATGACTCCTTTTTTATCTACTCCTAGTTAAAAACAAAATCTATTGTATTTTGCTGGGTCCTCCATGGCAGGGAGGAATGATGAATCTGACTCCATGTTCTCAGAAAGCTATTATTTATTTATTATTTATTATTTTATTATTTTATAATTTATTATTCATTGTTTTATTTATTATTTTAGTATTTTAGGATACTGTATTATATTAAAGGATGCTATATGAAACTAAACTAAAGAATTCAGAAAGGATACTTACAGAAGGCTAAAAAGCTCATAATGAAAACTCGTGACTCTTTTCAGAGTCTTGACACAGCTTGACCCTGATTGGCCAATGAGTCAAAACAATTCACATGAAACCAATGAARYAWSCACCTSTTGGTAAACAATGYCCAAACACATTCCAAAGCAGCAAAACACAGGAGAAGCAAATSAGAKAATTATTGTTTTCCTTTTTCTCTGAGGCTTCTCAKCTTCCCAGGAGAAGAATCMTGGCAGAAGGGATTTTTCCAGACAAYATGACTGCCACACAAAATCCTAAAGTATGCTATGACCATTCTAAAAATTTAGGAAAGGTTCTAAGAAATAGCAGAAGAYGGATGAAAGTGAGAGAAAGGACAAGCTTAAGTCCTTTCCTAGGAAAAGTCTGTGTTGAAATGCCWTTGTAGTAGTGGCAGCTCCTGTGTTACAAGGTGACAAGATGCCATCCATGACTGTGAAGAAACATTCGGAGCTGCTTCAGATTTCTACAGTTTGTCACATTTCTGGCAACCATCATGTTCTTCTGTCAAGTGTTTCTAGTTTTGTAATAGTGATTTTTGGTCTAGGAGTAAAAATGTATACACGTAACTTTCAATTCTCTGACTTMAATAAAGCATGAGAGGTAAAAGAAAGCCTACTTCACCAATATATGATGAGTTTTTATTGTACAGCCTTTTATTTTAGTGTTAAATGATGGGAGATAGAGGGCAAAAAAGCTCTTGCTTTTTTCAAAGCAAGAGCTTTGGAAATGCATTTCATACAAGTGAGTGTATTTTTAATGAAAACTAGAAATATTTTTTGAAGGTTACAAACTGGAAAAAAGAAATAAAATGAAGATTAAACGGGCAGAGTTGTAATATTTGAGGTTGTATCTGCATCTGAAATGTGATGAAATGATGTCCAGTCAAAAGAACTTGATGCTGTCTGCAGGTTTGGAAGGATAAATTGTGTCTATAGCATGATTATTCTGTTGTGAAATTAAATTCAAAATTTGACTGTGTTGCATATGTTGCATTAAGTCAGCCAAATATTTCTGTAACTTCTACCCTGAGAAACCAGCCCAAAMAGAGTTTTAGTTGAGCCAGAACCTTGGAACAGGCAGTGTGGTATAAGAAAAAAACACTTGCTTCAAATAGTTAAACCAAAACCAGGATTCAAAGTGTGTTCTGAATTTCTTAATGCCTAGTAGTCAACTGGCAATTGGTGAGCTATAAATTCAGGATCCATAGCTGCAATAGAGTAAATAACACTTGCAAAATGTTAATGAAACCTAAAATTTCTATCTACTGGCCCACAACAAAGTCTGAAGAAGTTACTATTCTCTGTGTACAGTGACATGTATTCACTTACCCCTCCAGACCCTGGGGTTACCAGCACCCAACTTGGTGTTGGAGAAACCTTGGGAAAGAGTGATACAGATCTCTGGACAGAGTGGACCAGATTCTCTTTTTTTTAAAATTAAATCTGGATTTAGAGTGGGATAAAAGCTTTTCCAACCCCTTTAGGATCATGCCTAGCTTAAAAATAAAACTGGGAATAAACTAATTTGGTGTATTCACAATCATATTTCCAGGTTTTTTGATTTAGGAAGCACTGCAGGTGTGGTATGGACACTGCTTCTTCTGTGCTCGGGCACACACAAACATGATGCCTTTGTGGAAGCAAATAGTTCAAAAMATTGACTGTTGCAATGTCAAGTCAGCTTGCTACAAAAGAGTTTGGAATCATTTGCTTCAACCTGCAGGAGACTAATTCCTTGAAAACAATTTACAGTACATCGACAGACTGCATACATGACATTTTTCAGAAATACAGGTGACAAGCAGTGGCAGCTGATCTCCACATGATTATAAGCTGTTCTCAAAGGTATGAATGTTCAAGACTGTTCTTGCTGTGCAAATATCTCTGTMAGACTTAGAGAATCAGAGTCTGTTTCTAGCAAGGAAGTTGGGTATAATTTTGCCTGAGGTTGATCTGCCCAGCTCATTTGGAGTTGAGTTTTTCCCCATCCAGGTGTACAAGGAAGGCAGTGGATAACACTTCTGTAATAAAATTAAATGCAGATTGAGCTAATGCTTCTCCCAACTCATATATGCATGGTTTTCACTAAAGGCTTTATAACAAGATGTTTTTCTGTGTTGTCATTGGGCTGACACTGAAGTTGTGGTTGTTATTTGTCACCATCATATTTTATGAAAAATCCCTTCGCCACGATTTTTCTCCTGAGAAGCCTCAGAAAAGAAATGTAAACAATAATTATCTGATTGCTTGGAATGTGGTCTGGAGGTTGCTTACCAACAGATTCATCTTTGATTGGTTCCATGTGAATTGTTTTTACTGAATGACCAATCCCAGTCCAGCTGTGTCGGACTCTCTGAGTCAGTCATGGGTTTTTATTATTCATTCTTTTCTAGCCTTCTGACGTCTCCTTTCTTTTTCTTTAGTATAGTTTTAGTATATAGCTTTTTAATATAATATAATATAATATATAATAATTATATTATTATATATTATTATTATATATAATATAATAGTATATATGATATAATAATTATAATATAATATAACATAACATAATATAATATAATATAATATAATATAATATAATATAATTATTATATTATATTATATTATATTATATTATATTATATTATATTATAATATAATATCAAAAATAATAAATCAGCCTTCTGAGAACCTGGAATCAAATCCTCATCTCTCACCTCGTCCTGGGGACCCTCACAACACAACAACAATTGGTGACCATAGTTATAGAGGTGTCTCAGATATCTGTCCATTTATTTCCCTTACTCTGCTTGAGATATATCCAATAAATTAGTGTTATTACAGTTAAATAACATGGATTTTCCTGGTAACTTCCTACCAGTTTCATTATTTCTAGCCACTTTTTAGCCATTTACTTTATCCTATTTGAATCAGCATAATTTAATCCTGTAGTGCTCCCTCTCACTCCTTGTTTCTGCCTCATTTAATGCTTTTACCAGCTGACAGTTTTTGTGAACTTTAGCTAGAGCAGAAAACTTGGATGGGTCAGTCACATGAATTACTACTGGCTGCCATTAGTTTTCCATATACTCTAGATGATTTAATATGTTCTGGATGGTTTCTTAAAAAGCCAGGGTTTCCTTTGGKTTTGATATAAATTCTCCGACTTCCTGACACCCAAGCCTTATTACTGTGTTGTACAACTGTAGCAGTGCTGGAGCAAAAATCCCATGCTGCCTCTGATTTCCATGCTGGTATCTTTGAGATGAAGTGCATCCCCATCAGATGACACAGGTACTGATGGAATTGTGGGAATACTGGACATTTGTGGGAATGAAGGGGAACATGTGCGGCTAAACCTGCCGCAAGGAAGTGTGACAAGCTAATGGTGGAAAGAAAACATGTATAATTTTTATGAGATCTTGCATCTAATTCCCTGTAGCCCTCAGAAAACTGACGAAATTGTGTAGAGCACTGTGCATGGTGCCTCAGCACTTCTGTGAATGCTTTATGTGGAAGCTCATAAAACACAAGATATTTTCCTTATTTTCTAGCAGCAGCAACTCCTTAACCATCTTTAAAGATAATTCCTCTTTTGAGTTTTTATTGATCACTCATTTTCAAGAAAGTGATAACTTTCAGTCAACCTCTAGGGGTCAAAGAGTTCTCGTTTCCTGTATTAAAGCATTTCTTCTCTTAAGCCTTTTTAATTAAGTCATTCTTACAGAGAGTCCTGAGAGTTAATCCCTTCTTGAAGACTGGGTAGCTTTGATTGTCCAGAGTAGCTGAAAGAAATTATTGTCCAACAATATTAAAAGATTCCTTATCAAATTCTGAAAGATAACTAATTAATCACAGAAATAAAACTAAAATCTCTAAGTTTAAACTGTTCTCTTAACTGAGTTAGTGTTTTGAAGTGTGTCAAGTGACCTTACTGTAACTGTCTATATAATCCTTTATTTTTATAAAGTAGAGGAGTATTGAACTCATCTCTGATCAAAAGACATTAGATCCTGCTAAATCTTTGAAGGGAATATATATTAATCTTTGTATTGAAAAATGAATGTGAAAAACCAGTACTTTCCATGTAAATATATACACATTTATGTATAATGTATGTTAATGTATAGATTAAATTTATGCTTTACCTTTAGACTTGGAAAAACTGTWTTTTTATTGTTAACTAATCTTTTTCTAAAGAAATGGGAGGCAGTCTGCTTGTRTGACTTCACAGTTCTGATAAGATCATAAGCACCACTGACTCTGAAACTGGGAAAATGGATTAAATTGGAATATAGATTAACTGGCTGACTGCAATTTYATTTCAGCTGCATTTAAACCCTGCACCGGTCAAATAGGTCAAATAGAAGCCTGAAAAAGCTTTTGCTGTGATCTAAGGAGTTGTGTGTCACATAACACATGCCTTGGAGCTTGGCAAATATCTTGCTTCACCTAGTCTGAGGAAACAATTTGACATTCTGCTTCAGAATTCAGTACTTACTGTCTTTTACATGGTTTTTTTTTTTCTTCTTCTTTTTTCTATTTTTACATATTTTATCTTGTCTCAGAGACAACTAAAAGCTTTCCAGTGTAGGTAAAACTGAATTTTTGTCACTCTACATATGAAGGGCCAAAACTTCTTTTTTACTTCTATAGTAGGAGGAGCAGAAGTTTGATTCAGCCGTTTTTAATTCTGTCTTTTTGTTTCCCATCCATCCAGCATCAGCACCAGTTTCTGGAAGGAGTTTGCCCCTATTAAAACTTTGGAATATGAAGTAATGTAAAAGTCATGTACACAGAGTTATCCTGAAACGTGATATTGTTTTATGCATAATAGAAAATACATCCTCAATTTAAAGCATCATTCATCCTAATAAAAAAGAATTCAATAGTTAGTGTGTAGAGTAAATCTGCAAATCGTTTTTCTGAAGATTTTTCTGCTAATTCTGGTTTAAATGAGTTAGCTGTGGAWGAAAGAGTTAAGTGGCCATCAGAATCTGAAAGCTAGTGAACAAAAAATATGCTGATGCTTCTTAGATTACAACATTTGAAAATATACAGATGTGTTTTCAGGCCTGAAACTGTACTGCAATTGTAGCTGKCATAGGTCCACTCAAATGAAACCTGTACAGGTCAATTAATTTAATGTTTTTCTAGTATATGAGGAAAAACAGGGCTTCCTGAAAATGAAGAATTTCAAATCTAGGTTTTGCATGAGTAATCAAGGATGTCTAGCTGTGACACATAAGGCAGGTTAAGTAAAAAAAAAAACAAAATTGTAAAGCAGAGGTTTCACACTGCTGCAGCTATGCACATTGTTATTATAAAAGACTGCATTTTAAATGAGATTTAGTCTTATGTGTCATACCTTTGTTGCCATATTCATTCATTTGAAGCCATATTTTACTCTAATTAAGAAGGTAGAATCTATTCTGAAATGTAAATTGAGGTGGCAAGGAATAGCTGTGAGTGGCTTCCAGCAACCACCCAGTCCATCCATCTGCCTCTGGACAGAATCAGATGCAGACAAAATCTGCTTTATGTAACACGTTGTCCATAACACCTGCTTGGAGAGAACTCTTCARCCATCCCCTAGATAACTTTTAGCATTTTTTATCCTTTTCTCCTCGTGCTTTACTTGTATTTCCCACCCTCTTATTTAAAAAGCATGTTTTCACCTGAACATGGAGATCCATATTTCCTAAWCTCTATGTAAAAAAGAAAGATATAGGGTTTGGAGGAAAATAGAAGAATATATTGCTTAATCAAATAAGTAAAAKCAGATAGGAGCACTAAATAGATGTGTAAAATGTAGGTATTATGAAAAAGGAGAGCAAGCTCAAATAATTAAAAGGTATTTCCTATTAAAAAGATTGCACAGCTCTATATGGATTTACACCAATACATTAATTACCTACTATTTTACTTTATGATAGTGAAGAAATTGCATGTAGTTATTTCAGTTGAGGTTTGAAGCACATTTGAATATTACCCTGAAGGTATGTTTAGGAGTTTGGTTGTGTTTGGGTTTTGGGGACTTTTTATGGATTTTTGTTGGTTTTTCTTTTGGTTTGGTTTGGTTTGGGTTGGGTTCTTTTGGTCTTTTTTTTTGGGGGGGGGGCTGTTTGTTTGTTTGTTTTCCATTTTTTCTTTTTTTGTGTTTTGTTGAGGGGTTTTTGTTTGGTTGGTTGATTTTTAGGTTTTGTTTTGTTTTGTTGGTCTTGGTGGTGCTTTTATAGTTTTTGGGGTTCTTTGATTGGTTCGGTTTTTTAGGGGTACGGGTCTTCGGTTTTTGTTTTTATCTTTCTTTTTTTYCCCTTTAAATCTTGTGKGATRGYATTGTCATTTTGAAAAATCKATGGCACCTTTGAGTTTTAGGATGCACAAAAAGAACCCACAGATTTTTAASATGTGATTGGTGAGTGTCAAGGAAAAGTTTAAGTCTTTATCCACAGTTGTGTCACACTGGAAGCAAAGAGCAATCTATACTTTCTATTTTAACATATAGACTGCAGATAAAGTAGATATTTTATCAGTATGCAAATCACATTTGACTTCATGAATATAGTTCCTGTTATAACATATTATTATCTGAATTGTGCCATTAAGCATGCAGCGTTTTTCAACATCAATTTAAACAGAACTAAATGTGTCCTCTTGAACACAGTAATTGCATCCTAGCATCCCTTTTTATTTAAAATAATTCATTTTACAGACAATAATATAGTTTATCTTCTAATATAAATTCCTTGGGGCACAGATAATGCATTATTYTCTATTTGGAAGACAGGCACATCATGGGAACTACAAGAAATGAAGGATAGTAATTACATTCCTTGAGGGGAGAGGGAGAAGCTTAGYTTAAATTTTAGGGGAGATATAAATGAACATTCTGCATAGAATGAATTTCAAGGCAGATGAGTTTTGTCTATATATTTAAAAAGAAAAGAAGCATTAAAAAGAATTAAAGTTTCAGGCTGTTGGAAAAAAAATACCTTGAAGATATGCTGAATGTTGGGTTTGAATGTATTTTCTGTCAGATAAAATGAATTGTTATAATTCCATACTATTCTGGAATTAAAAGTAGCTGAWCTTTTGTCTTAAAAGAAAAATGTAGTAAAGACTTATTTTTTTCATCAGCTGACCATAAAAATGAGTCAAGAAAACAAAACAAAAAAAAAACCTTTTAACACTTAGGATTTGTGAATAAATTTTCATTACCTTTTAGGAAGCCTTTTTAATGAGGACAAACAGAAATTAAGCACGTCTGTCTGTCCAAGCTGACTGTAAGCTGTATTGCACAGTGATTACCCTAGGCCACTGAAGTCTGTCCTTGCTCATGGATGTATAATCAGTGTGTCAAACTCTGTGAAAATTGGAAAATGCAGCACTTAACAAAGAATCAGAAAAATGAAGGGAAAAGTAATGCCTGTTTTATTTCTAACCTCTGCATGTTGTAGGAATGCAAATGGTACTATGCAAATGGTACTATCTTGAATGAATGAACGTTAAAATCAGAGATTATTGACCAAGTTTTATTTGGTTAATTCATTAATATAAAGCTACAAAGCAAAGAATGGCATTTTTAAATTTGTTGCCATTATTCTGGTGTCCTAGGAACTCCTCAGCATTCTTACAGGAGCAGTCAGTTATTTTCTAAGAATTCACATTCATGGCGGATCTTCCCATGCTTGGTGTGATTTTTTTCACAGATTTTTTCACTAACACTTGTGCTGCATGATWAAAATAAACCTAAAAAGAAGGTTGCTTGCATAGTTTTAAAATTGCTTTATTCTTAAATGAGAGTTAGACACTTTGAGGTACCTTATAACCAGCATGCCCCCATTAGCCACTGTGGAGAACAGCTCCACTTCCCATGGCCTTTTTCAGCCTGAGGGCCCAGCGTGCTCTGTGTGTTCCTGTTCACAGGGGATGCATTCTGTTCACAAAGGGATGTGTGTGAGGAGAAAAGGCTYCTTGGAAAGGAACTTGCYTTGGTTGTTTAAGGAAACAAGGTCATAAATACCTGAGGCGTGCAAACCATTAATTTGGCTGTGTACAGTTCCCCAACGAGACAATGCAAGAGCTCTGCAGCTGCCCGGGTCATAACAGCAAAGAAAAAGATCAGATTCATTGTTTGTCTTCAGATTAWAAGCATCTACTTACGCTTGAAATGAAATGGAAGCCCATGTTCACGAACTAGATCAGTGATGGGTGATCTCTTCCTGGGTTCCCAAAGCAGGGGTTCATTTTTTCTATTGGTATTGAATTTTTTCTATGAGGCAGACTCCAATTAGTGCTGACATTTGCAAGGTAAAATTCCCCTTTTCTGTTTATTTTTAACCCTTCTATTTTGCAGCATTACAAAGAACATAAACACCACTTTAATTTTTTGATTGGAGTTTTTCAACAGTTTGGTAATGTAAGTCGTAAATAGGTCTTCCTTTAAAAAAAACTATAGCTTTTGTTTTCAGTAAAGGTATTAATACTTTGTTGTTTTCTATTTGTTTCTATAAACAAATGTTATTTAACTAATGTTATTACAAATGTTATTTAACTAATACATATAAGAAGGGCAGAACAAATTTTATTTAACTAATATATATAATAAGGGCAGAAAATTGGTCGGATGGGAAAAGTTGAGTCTAAATTGTTATTATCAAACAATCCCAATGCAAATGTTGGTTCTTACCCTTGAAAGAAAATTAAAGAGTTAACATGAAATATAAAGTCTTGCTTTCAATGCAAGTATTTTAGAGACCCTTTTGAATTTTAATGCAAGAGCTATTCTCTAATTCATTTAAATGTAATCACTATTCTTAAGGTTGCATTTTATGACAAGTTTGACAATCAGTCACTGTAGGAAAAATTTTCAAACCATAAGGCCTTGAATATATTAAGAAACAAAGGTAGTTTTGTTATCAGAGAAACTGATAATTCTGAAAGCAAGCCAAGACATGTTAAAAAAAAAGAAAAAAAAAGGAGAAAAAAATTCTTTCAAGGCTTCAACCTTTAGAGATCAGTTCGTCTGAAAGATTTCTGTCCTGCTTGTGTTTTAAAGGCTGCACACAGAGGGACACACAGGCACACACAGAAATTCAGTGGTGCCCTCGGGGTGCCTCCGTTTGTATTACAGGGCAGCTCATTCGCAGCTCGCCCGGGATAGAACTGCTCAGCTTCTCTTTGTGCTCTCAAAGCCACCTATAATAATACAAATAGAAGTACCCTCAGGGCACTGCACACAATGTGTCTAGAAATGCCACAGATCCTTTGGGGTAAGGAGAAAATACATTAAGAAAAAAAAAAAAAAAAGAATAACAGGAAAGGATTTGTTTTCCTCCATGGTAAAAAAAAAAAAAAAAAAAAGAATAACAGGAAAGGATTTGTTTTCCTCCATGGTAAATGAACACCAACTATTTGGAGATTTATGTTTCTGAAGTAGAGCTTGTCATTTTCTAAAAAAGCTGAGGTTTTGTAGTATCTTTTAATTTCAAGAGCCAACCAATTGGTCACATCCTGAGGGATGCAGGTTGTTCCCTGGGAGATTTGCCTGTTCCTGAACACAGAGAACACTTTCTGAACAATTTACATTTTCTTTAATAAGAAACCAGGAGCTTCAAAATAAAAGCAGAACCAAGAGTCGTGGCTGAAATTCTGCATGATGGAGACTCCCTTTACAAAATAAGATTGAATAATATTAATGTGCTTGGTGTTTTTCACAGAAAATAATATACTTCTTTTTACAAAACTGAAAATGGTACTTCAAAGCTTTGCATTTTATRAGTTACTCCTTATCTTGTCTAGCATATTAAAAAAACAAACCACTGAAAAACCCCAGGAAGCTTTATCCAGTCACACTGCCTCCTTTTATCTTAGGATAAATTAACATTAATATCTTTGATACAACRTAATAAAGTTTTCATTATAATTAGACAGAATTGTATTGGAAACAGTTTTACCCTTTTATTTTACAAAAAAAAAAAAAATGTGTAGAAGAGGGTGCTTTTGTCCTCTCATTTCTGGAACACTGAATATTTTCTTATGTTTCCTTCTRAAATGCAGGGGGCATGTTTCATGCTTGTTAGGGCTGCAAGAGTGTCTCAGTCACAGTTTGAATCAAGTGCCCTTYTGTGGACACTTACCTCATGGTTTGGATTTTTACTGTCATTCTAAAAGGCTGATGATGAGCAAAGGTTACCAATGAGCTTGACAGCAATTTCCAGTGATCTGAAGTAATTTAAGGTGTCCTGCAAATGCTACTAACTGGATTCCCTTGCTGCAGTGAAGGGTTTCATTTCCACCAAAACCAAGGCTACTCTTAGGTTGCTCAAGASTGTGGTTCTACAATTTTACCCTTTAGTTGCTGAACATTTCATAAAGCTGTTCATCTTTCATGCTGTATTTTGCTTTTATGTTTCCACATTGCTACTTTACCACCAGCACATTGCATGGTTGACTTTTGCAGTTTCCTTTATATATAAATTTTAATATCTCTATTTACTAGGATGGTTTTTTTTTCCATTTTACCTCAAGTACAGTTGTAATTCTGATAAGTGTCTTTCTAGTTGTAGCTTCCTAGCAGACCATGAAATCATAGATCCATTTAGGTTGTAAAGCACCACGAAGATCATTGAGTCCATCCATGAAGCTGACACTGCCAGGTTCACCCCTGAATGTCCCTAATGCCACAACTGCTTGTGTCCCTGAGGTCTGGCACTTTGGGTACACTGATTTTTGGGTAGAGGTAAATATCCCCCTTGTTTCCTGACCCTGTGCAGAGTAAGGTGCAGACCTGATGAGCCCTTTTCAGGTTTTTTATTCGGCATTGCAGCACAAAGCTGCTGGCCCTTGTGACCCCATGGCCAGCCACGTGGAACAGCAGGGCTGGAGCCATGGAGGTCCCAAAATGTGATGTGACCATCAGAATTATTGCTCCCACCTTCCCACTTCCTCYTGAGGTCAGAACAGCGGGGTCAGGCCAATTAAATGCCCAGTGTGCTGGGCCATGGGATACCCCTGAGGGCTGTAATGCCAGCTTTCCCTGTGCTGCTCATTAGGGCAGGTCACCATAGACAATGCTGCCTGTCAGCCAGCCACAAGCCAGGAGGAAACTGGAACTGTAAGGAAAGAAAACTAATTCAAKGTAATTTTGGAGAAGATTGGAAAGCTGACAGCAAGAGGAAAACARCTTGAAGAAAGACAAGTATTCGCTGTCAGGCGTTGTTATCTTTTAAAGGGCTGCTCCCAGGTTCTTGCAGCTTCTTGACAACTAAATAAAATTAGAAAGCCAAAATAAATTTTTTGGCAATGCAGGGATTTTGTTGTTGTTGTTGTTGTTGCTGTTCTTTGATATCACCTCTAGACTCAAGAAACAGCATGATGTATGTTTTCTTGGTTCCAATCACTAACATGTCTGAAATTGGTAAGAAAAGCCAGAAGAAACTTCTTTTCCTCCAGCTTAAGCACGCTTTTCAAAGCATAAAATTTCTATTTGCTCTCAGTTTTGCTTCAGGCTGAGAAAGAAAGGAAACAGTGTTGTTTGAAAACTTGRACTCATTGTGCAGAAGAGGTACAGCACCCCTTGATTAAATTCTGCTAGAGCAATTAAGTCATTTCTACCTTGACTGAATGTTGAGATTTTTCCTTCAAACACTGAAAAATGGAACTCTTACCTGTGAGCACAGAGTCAAACAGGAAGATAGTTTTTGAATAGTTCAGGGTTTTGCCTATGCTCTGTAAAAGATACCATAAAATGTGTTTTCAAACAGATATTATCAGTTGCCCTTTGCCAAAATAAATTATCTTTCTTACTGTAACTGATTTTTTGCACTCACCATGATTTCAAATACATCAAGATGCAGGACTAGATTTCTTTTGCTGCCCCTYGTTTCCATTTTATTCCACATTCTGTTGCAAGTTCTTTATTTTCATTTTTCATGCTATTTGAACAACTACATGCATCATTTTTTTTTGGATGACAAAAATGGATAATGAAGAACAAAAACTTTACCTACCTGGTCTGAATTTTRTGTATATGTTTGGTGATCATGAGATGATGAGTTTGAGGAGTGGTGAGGGAATGAGGAAAAACAAAGTTGACTTCATATAAAATACATTTTGGTTCCCCTCATAAGCCCCACACTATCTGAAATAAATCAACCCATCATTGTGGGTCAAACAAATTTCCTGTGGCTGGAAGGCAAGTAATGAGCTGATGGTATGAAGTTAAGAGCAGTAGAGTTATTTAAGAAATATATAAATTCTACAAGTATTGCCTCTGTGTGTTGAGGCACCTTTAATAAAAGGGATTAACCTTTTTTTGATATTGTTCAGGAGTTTTGAATTTGATGTAACCTGTGAAATTATACACATCTAGATGTGTATAAGAGAGGCACCTTTAATAAAAGGGATTAACCTTTTTTTGATATTGTTCAGGAGTTTTGAATTTGATGTAACCTGTGAAAGTTTTTAAACGTTAAAGCATGATTTGGACTTCACTACAAATTACATAATAATGATGATATTAGCTGGAACACAACACAGAGACTTAATCTGCCTGTGTTTCTTACAAGTGTTTACAGAAACTCAGTGTCGCTATGTTGTCATCCAAACTATTCCAGTTTTGAGTTTTGATCCTTGGAGAAATGCTTATATGCACCGAGGTCAAGTCAAGAGCTTTCTGATTTACTCCCTTGCACTACGGTAAAACTGTATTTATAAACTCCACAGTGCATCTGGCTTCTAACTTATCATTCTGCAGGTACATAAACACAGTGCTTTAACCTAACAAAAATATTGTTTTGCCTCAGGGAAAAGTCCTGAACCTCGTCCCTGAAGAAATTCCTATGCTTCTGCCTCTGTGATTAAACAGTAAATGGAGAGACTTGGTTGCTTTGGAATTTTTCCTCTGTTTGTTGGTTCACTCCTGGATTTTGTCTGAAATAAGAGGGTGGGGCTGATGGAGTGGAGTGTAGGTTGCTGTACAAACATTGAAAGATTTATCTACTGATACCAATGAGATCCTAGGTGTTTATGCTTGGTAGGGGTCTGTACCCTAGAAAGAAGGAAATACAGTCACAAAAATACAGCCACAAAATCTTTGATGTCAAAAATATTTTTTTTAATTTCAGCTACGACATATACATATATAAGTTACCATATATATAGCATTATTCCATTTATGGTGAGGAAAAAATTAATATTCTTCTTAGYTGCTGAGGGCTTTTTTGCTGAGACATAACTCATTTTGCAGACAATATCAAGCTCAAAAAGACAACATACACCTCACATTTCTGAAGGTGTTTCTTTTGTGGGAATAATCCTCCATGAGTCATTGACTCGGATGGTCACTGTGAGTTGTCATCCTCTTGGATGTTCAGCATTAATTAATGCATGGTTGGGCTGCCTAATTAGGGTCTTTGTCTTCCACATTTTCCACAACACTAAGCTGTGGCCAGAATCACTTGGCTTGTTTTGATTTGGGGGTTTGGGGGTTGTTTGTTGTTTTGACTGATTTTTTACTACTTTCGGTTTTTTTAAATTTATTTCCCTTTTTTATTTGTGTTCCAAATTTGCAAATATACATAGGTTAACTTTGCTAGGAGTAGAAGATTGAACTGTGTTAAGAGAGAGAAACTTTGCCACATGTCAGCCTTGATTTCATTGGAGACAATGTTGATGTGAATCCAGAATGTAAGTATTCTATGGAAATCATGTTTTATATGAGTAGATACTAATATTTTTTTTGTTTCTTTCTTCCCAATTCAAGGCAAAGCTTCTGACAGAAAGGCAAAACTCTTGCTCTGAGTGTAAGGTTATTTTAAGCTACCAAGAGTGTTGAATTTAAAAACTGGTTTACCAGCAGTACTTCCAAAGTTATTACAAAGGAATGACCCGAGGTTTCTGAGACTTTTGAATTTCCTGTCTCTCTGTCTTACAGGAATTATACCCCCTTTTTTTTCCTGCTCATTCATCACCAGCTAGCCCTGCTTTACTTGCAGTGCCTGTAATTTGGTCACATCGGAGGGCTAGAGAAACACAATGGACCAAAAACTGAAGTAAAATATTGCTGGTATAAATAGCTTGAAGCTCCTTTGCCCCTCTTCTCACTATTACTGCTTGGCCTAAGATGTTCTGCAGGCTTTCTATTTGTGTTGGATTTCACCAGGACAGAATATTTCTGCTGGAAAGCCTCTATTTTGTATACTTTGTCTCTTTTCTGAGGTTACAGGTGACAACAATTTTCAGTCCAAAGCCCTGAAAGGAAAATCCACTATATGGCTTAAAATTGGAGGACTATCTCCTACAGGAACCTGATGGAAAAGCATTCATTTTGCTGAAAAGGCCAAGGCTTTMTGCTAGGCTTGTGCCAGATTTTCAGATATTCTTTTCTATATGTTTGTTCATATTGTCCTTGCAAGGTCTTCTAGCAATTAGTTTTTATTTGCATGCATCATTTCACTTCTTTGCTCCCAGGATACAGTCCTTGCTTTCTGGCTGTCCTATGATTTTWTTCCTCTCAACATTCCATTTGGGCTTTTCACTCATTTTGTTCAGGYTTCTATTTAAATTCCATATCCTCAGGGCTTTTTTTTTTTTCTTTTCTTTTTTTTTTTCTTCCCTGTTTTCTCCCCTTTCTCCTCATTTCTAAATTTTTAGTTACTGACAGGTTGTGCTGCTTATCTGAACAATGACACCAGTAACTTAKGCATCCTTCCCTTAATGAACATTGCTTTTTTATATTGGCCTTTATATTTATTATTCATTGACTCTTTTGAGTATGGTTCTTCATTCTCAAAAATTCTATRTAAAGGAAGAAGAAGCAAAAGTCACTACCTGGTTACAAATACTGACTGGTTTTTAATTTTATCAGGACTGATTGTGGAGTTTTGTAATTAGATATTACGTTCTTAATAAATTGTTTTGACAAGAGAATCATGTTATATTCAGAGGCAAACTTCAGAAAATGATGATTGGAAAGCCCTAACATATATTAAAAGACTTGTTTTTAAAAATGAGTTGGTTCCTTTCAATATCTATATTTTGTTAGTATTTATGTAGTCTTTCACATGAATATATTTCATTGATTCAAACAATTTTATACAATTTTATACAATTTTATACAATTTTATACAAACAATTTTATACAAAATATAGATATTATACAATATCTATATTTTGTTAGTATTTATGTAGTCTTTCACATGAATATATTTCATTGATTCAAACAATTTTATACAAACAGTAATCTAAACCAAATTATGTTTTCTACATTTATTGTGTAGTTTCAACTATTTAAATATAAATATTTAAATAAAAATATTATATATATTGTACTCTGTCTTGTATTCAAGCAAATGTTTATGATCTTAATTAAATTTTATTTATTGAATTGTACTATATTTGATAATAAATATATTAGAAAAAATTAAAATTTAGAAATAATGTGCAAAATATCAGTGATTAGGTTAGTTTTCCCCTGCTTTGAAGTAATTTTCTATATGTGAGTAGTTATYCCCTTTGGATGTTCATGCATAAAAATAATTGCAATATAGAATTTCTGCCTTGCATTTTTCCACTTGGGGGATTTTCTGTAGGATGTGTTTGGCCTCAGGTGAGCAGCTCTCTGCTCTCTTTGGGTTTGCCCTGTCCTTATCACTGCACACATATGTTAATGTTTGCAGGATTACAAGGTTTTTTCTAATTGTAAACTTTTAAATTCATTCCTGTCTTACTCAAATTAAAATTTCTGAGGATTGTGCTACGATGAGAAMTGAAGAAAAAAAGATGATGGAGTATTTATAAAAACCTAAAGGTTTTTAACATTGTCCCCAGTAGTGAATAAATTTACTGGAACTATATTAGTGACAATTAGTACAATCTGTGAGCTGTGTATTGTTGAGGAAGTAAGGGAATACAGAAAACACAAAATATAGAAAAGTTTTGGCTTTTTTTTTCTCCGTATATACTCTGTTCTTTAAGCATTCAGTTATTTAATTTCAAGGTTTTATTTAACTTCAGAAGGTTCACGTCCTTTGACCTGTACAGTCCTCTCAACWCCAGCTGGAACTAAGAAATGTATTTGCAGGACAAATGGGCATGAAAAGAACAAAGAATTGGATGCAAGGTGAGAACAGGACATTCAGGTGCTATCCTTGGACTATAAAATATCTTTTGAAAGTAGGAAGCTGATGTTCAAATACAGCAACATTTTTAATGGTGAATCTTCCTGATACCTGAATTTATTTTTTTCTTCCTTGGAAAATTAACTCATGACATTAAGTGCTACTTGAAGTATTTTTGGGTTGAAGAAAAACTCAATATATTCATTAGAATATATTTTTCCAATTATTTCTTCCAAGGATCTATTTAATGAATATCAAGACCAAGACTATTGATCTCATCTTTGTGCTGTGCTGGATCYTCTTTTCCCATCAATATTATACACAAGTAATTACATTTTTCCTGTTGATGTTGCTCATGAACTGTAGCACTGGACAGGATAGAGGGATCAATGTCATTAAATTTACAATTGAGAAGATAAGAGTTATTGGTGTAAATTAAATGGTCATTACCTGCCACAATTATGTTTGTGGCAAAATCTCTATTTTTCTCATTTGAATTTCTGCAATTATTGAAAACAGAAGCACTCAGATGTGAAGTCATGTACAAATTAAAAGTGACATTGAAAAACCCCAAACACAGACAAATTAGCCTTAGAGATGGTGTATGAAGGGGACAATACTTCCTTCCATTGTATTGATAACTACTGAATTGATATTCAATTTTGACTATTGGCAAATGTCTCTTTAAAATTAAAAACTAAAAAACAAACCATGCCTTATTTTGAAAATAAGAATTATTCTTGAATTTTACATTAGAATTGTTTTCTAAGAGAGATTATTAGTGAGGCTTTCAGTAATTTCTCGTTATTTTTATTTATTTTAAATTGTTTATTTTCAGGCTATTTAAACATTTTATGTGCCAAAATATGGCCAGCTTCTGATTTTTGAATTTTGAAAGGGGCTGGTGATAGTGTTATTTGTGTTAAGTCTTTCTTTGAACTGCAGTGTGTTTACTGGCATTCTGTGCATTTATACTGCATTACACTGTGTGTGCAACTGTTGGCAAAAATGTGCTTAAACTGGGGAGCTGAGACAGTGTCTGTSCACACAAGAAAAACACTTTGGCTTTCCTTTACTTATTCATTGGCTGGTAAGTTAAGCTGCATCCATTTTTCAAGAAAATTAGGAATAACCTCTTATGTTTTTCATAGTAAATTCACACACAAAAAAAAAATCATTGCAGGCTTATATTTGYCATGCTGACCATCATTTTTTATTATTTCCTTGTCTGCTAAGGAATGATCTTGGTGCCACAGTGTGTATGGTCAGCAAATTTAGAAAATTYATCTTCATATGGATGAGGGTAAGCTTACCTGTAACTTAAAAAAATAAGTTAGAGCTAAACACAGWAAAGTTTAAAAGAATGTACAGACCTGTTAAAATAACTAGACACAGTAGTATGAGTTAAAGCTTCATCAGGATAATTCAGTTTTCCTTTGGTGGTTGTATTCATGGGTAGAGCTAAAAAGCTTATAGCTTTTATATTATGTTAAATTGCTAAATGCCCCCAGACATGCTAAGCCAGAAAACACTGAAAATTTGTAAATGCTGTGCATTTATCTCACCCCCAGATCACAGTTTTTGTCTTTTTTCTTCTCTCCTGCATTTTCCTTGGGCAAAAAATTGCTTGAATTCTGACAGAAGTTAAAAATAAAATGGAGCATATTAACATGTTAATGTATATWACAGAAAGGCTTTTTCAGTAAAGTGCTGATAACAGATGTGTTTTTAGAGACTAGTCTGCTGCAYTGAAGTACAGCAGCAGCCTTTGTGTTTGGCAGCTTGGGAACCATAGGAATTACAAATGGCATGTAGGTGTTCCTCTGCATATCCCTGAGTGCATCAGTTCAAATGGAGTTATTGTCTCTTTGGTGTATTTGTAAAATGGCATRTTTTATTCTAATGTCTACATTTTTTTATTATTACAGAAAAGAGAMAAATTAATACACTACATGAATTCCTCTGCAATTATTTCAGATGTCTGTTGTGCTTGACAAATACATCTGTGTGAGAAATTTTAGCACGTTAATTAGAAAGGATTTTAGAAGCTGTGCAAGGTTAGACACCACATATTCCTCCTTTTGTCAGTGAATCCTACATACTTTCACCTCTGTGGCTTAATCTCTCCCCCTGCCTCACACAGGAATCAAATAATGTAAACCACAGTTACCCATTTAGAATATTAAATACAATATCACATTATTATTTCAATATCTGACATTTCAAACATTTAGGATTCAGTGAWGCAGGAAAATAAAATGTCTCTTAGCCAACATGTTTCAGTCCTGGTGTTCACCCACAGTGTTCTTATGGGGCAGCTAATGAGAGACTGCTTCAGATTTACTGGTTTTGTGGGCATGAGGCAAATTGCCTGATGGTCACTCCTGTGAATGTTTTGGTCCTTACTTAACCTGTATCCTTCCCTGGAGATGTCTTCCWTCTGTATTTTGAGAGTTTGTGTTTTGTCATCTTTTACCAGAAGCTCAGGGAACAAAGATTGAGATTCTGCTGGCTTGTCTTCCTCCTTTCTTCCCACCTTCTGCTGGTTGAATTTCTTTGATGTTACTGTGACATCTGCAAAGAACAACTTTCAGAAATACCTTTTGAATCTGTTACATTTTTTTCTTAATCCATCAGAAAAAAAATCTGTGAAATAGACATATTTTTATAAATTCAGATTTGATCTTTCTATGTTTTCTTGCTCATTGAGAGTTCTCTGAGTTGCATGGAGTAGATTTGTGTTTCCCAGGGGTTATTYTGGGGCTTTGTTTGTTTTGTTTTTATATAATACACCTCAAGTCAAACAATTACAAAAAAATAAAACAAAAAAAAAACAAAAAAAAAGCTTTTCTAACCTTAAATTAGGTAATGGTATCAGAACTAGTAATTCTTCAAAACCATAGGAAAAAAGCATTTTATTTTTTCTTAATAAAAAAAAAACCTAAAAGGAAYTGGTTGAATATTCTGATAATTTTTATGGCTAATAAGCAAGTGTTTTTCCTACCAAGAGAAATAAGAATATCTGGTAGAGAATTTGTTGAAACAGAAAAATGGTTATCYTGTAAGAGTAGGTTGGCAATCTCTCCTGATCTGTACTGGTAAAGAAGAAACAAAAAGACCTCTTATTAAGAAAAAAAAGGAAATGGGTTTTCAAGTACTGACTGTAACCCCATGCTGCTCTCATAATTATAATGAACATGGTTTGACAAATAATCAAAAAGAAAAAGAGGGTGCTGAAATACCCAGGTGGAAAGTTCTCAGGCCATTGCATGTATTCCAGYACAGGCCAAGATCATAACTCAATCTCCACAATTAAGCTTCACTTCATGCAGACCAATGAACACTTACTATTGTTGTTTGACCATTAATTCATAATGTGATTTTTACAGACATATCAAACCTGCTCTTTAACTACTTTGATTAAATTGGGATGGAAATAAATGATCCAAATAAAATGAGTAGATTTGAGGACTGCTGGATCATGCTGTATGACGGGTTTTACATAATTCAATCCTTAATGCGTATCCAATACGCTTAAACCGTATTTCTAATTTTTCTTTAAATAGTTTGCATTACTAATTTGCTTCTAAGAGATTTCTGCCAATCAAGTTAAATACTTTCTGCAAACTGCTTACATTCCTGTCAAAGTGTACTTGTTATACTAAACACCCACATTCTGTTCTAGTTCCATTTTAGTTACTTTATTATTATTTTTTTAATCTTTCCTCCCACAGAGTGTTAGCGACTTCGTATTGATGGGCATCCAGGAAGCTGAATATTTATTTTTAAAGTATATTCATTGAATCAGTGCAGATCTAGATGGTACCTAAAAAGGCAAATTCCAGGTTTTGAAAGCTGTGTGTGGGTGCACCARCAGTTGTGCCAGTTTTGCAGCAAGGAAACCAGCAGCAGTGCTAAGTTCCTCTTSAATTCCACTTTGCAAATATTCCCTTCCAATATTTTCTTTTCCAGGTATSAAAAAGTGTCCAGTAAACAGATGAGTGTGAACAATTCAAAAGCTCACAAGAGAATAAATGGTCTTTGGACAGTGCACTTGCATTGGAGATGTAGTGTGAAGAATATTCTTKTTTTTCTTAGCAGATTCATATACATCCTTATTAGTATGTGCATTATGTTAGTGTATGGTAATTCATTATCCTGTGTAAACACTATATTGGGATAATAAGAACATTGTGAATGCTTAAAAAACACCACCCTTTACATCTCATTCACGGAAACATTAAGAGATTTTAGCTTTGACAAGCAGCATTTTCCCCTTGGGAACAACAGTTTTGAAAGAAAGACAGCTCAGCTAGTTTGTCCACTTCAGTAATTTAAGGATAACATAGTATATTAATTCAAAGTAGCAGCACTAAGAGAATTTATAATTTTCAGGCAGGTCTTCATTCTGTTCAGAGTTCACAATGTGCATTCAGAATGCAAAATTTGCAAAGGAAGGCAGGATTTGGCTTTTTTGGCAAAGAGAAGAGAAGGTGTTGACCCACTATTCATTTCTTATTTAAATTCTCCCTAGYCAAGCAAAATTCCCTTTTGAAATTCATCACTTGACATCCGTTGAACTTTTATTAAAAGAACTTCTGTATTTGTTCCCAATGCAGAATTCTTCTTTTTTCTTTCCTCACACTTTCTAAAAAGAGCTTTACTTGTATTATATCACAATATTACATATGCATTATCAGTYATGTTTACTGCAATTCCCCAACAGCAGCTTTCACCATGTAATTTCCTATTCATCTTTTCAGCTGATGAAGAAGCTTTTAGGGACTTATAAATGTGTATTTTGTGGCAATTTTGGAAAATTTCAGGTGCCAACTTGTATTCCAAGACTCATCCTCGGTAACAGTTTCCCTGATTCTACATATCTTAAATATCAGTGGTAGGAGTTAGTCTGTAATGTAAATTAGAAKTTATTTTGTCCTCTGTATTTTAAACTTTGATTCCAGTGAAAGGGGAGTTGCATCACAATAAATGGGAACAGAATTTTACCATAGGAGACCCAAATTCTTTCCTGGCTGTTTGGATGATGTATATCATAGATGTCTTGTACAGACAGATTTATTTGAATTATCTCTTCTTGTACAGACAGAATTATTTGAATTATCTCTTCTCTTTTAACCTTTGCCTTCTTATTTCAAATAGGTGTGATGTTCCCTTTATGTTCTGGTGAGATTTTGTTAGATTGGTTTCTTGAGTTTATTTTGGTTTAGTGACTTTTTGTTTCTTTGTGTTTTTTTAACCCTAGCTCCTAGAGTCCTTTACTTTCACRGGCCTTTATTAATTCAAACAGGCAAAAAGCCTCTCCTTAGTATTTTTGACAATACTCACTGTAAAATAAAACTCAGATACATCAGGTTAAATTATTTCAGTTTCTTTCTCTGTGAGCTTTATCAGGTAATTTGTCAGAGGTCTGCCTCATTCCTTGTTTGAGTTCTCTTCCCTTCAGTTGCATCTCTACCCACAACTGTTTCCAACCAGCTCTTATGCATGGATTTAAACTGCAGATCTATATCATGTAAAGCTAATGGTTCAATGGAAATTATTTTAGCATGCACTAGTTAAAAATAACCTGCACTTGTCAGAATCCAGGAATTCTGATGTTCTTTSGTGCTGGATGTTCAGAAGGCACATTTAGCAGGCTAGCCACCTAGGGCCATTGCATCAAATACAGAAAATAGCTGAATAACAGGGGGCAGTTAGGATTCTGACCTGTGCAATGCTCACCAGAAAGACAGGAGTGCTAGGCCTTCTGCTGGGTAGATATTCAGAAGGTCTAATGAAAAATCTGTTGGAATCTTGGTGACACAATCATTCCTGGTGTCCCCAGGAATATGCAKCAGCCTCTGAAGTGTGGTTTGCTTGTTTGTTTTGGGTGTCTTTGCAGATGGTGTTTGGTTGGGGTTTTTAGGGTGATATGTAGTTATTTTGTTGGTTTGTTTGCTACTTGCACTCTTTGAGTGGTTTGGTGTTGGGTTGTTTTCGTTCTTGTATCTAACTTTGTATAAGAAAGTCATAATTTGAAGAGTTCTTGTTCTCTAGACCAACTACCAAAACACCTTCAGACAATTATATGTGAAACATAATAGAGAATTACTTCAAGAAATCAATTAGCTGCCGATGGTTTCTTCTCGAGCAAGTCTTGGTTACAAAGCTTATTTTCTATTTTAAGCTATCCCATATTTGCYTTCTATGTTGCCTCCTGTCTTACTGTTTGGGAAATACCAGCCCCTGGGAGAAACAAATTAAATTCTTGATCTTACAGAAGAACATGTTCCTAGATTTTCAAAAGTGATAGAGTTTTTACTCCATTTCCTTAGTCTGTTCTTTAAGTTACAATGTGTAATGCTCACACCAAGAGAGCCAAGCCCTTACACTGAAAAGCAGCAATACCTTTGAGAATATAGGTTTGAGAGATGAGAGATTTAGAGATTGGGATGAGAGATTTATTCATATGGGCTCCATAGGCATGCAAAATKTATGGCTTTGGAAGTCCCAGGAAGGGCTTGATGCATTCAGTTGTGTTGGAATCCAGAACATTTTTGGAGAACTATTTAGTGCTCTTTGTTTTCCTCAATGTGAATAACAAGGTCATCACTCTGATGTGCTTTTGCTGTTGAAGAACATAATCATTGGTATGTGTGGCTTTGAATTGYAATTCATGTAACTTAGAGTGCAATTTGAATCAAATTCTGATACATTACAGTAGTTATTTCCATAGCCTGCTGTCTAGCTTGTTTGTATCTTTGGATGTATTTGAGCAGCTGTAGATTTTCTCAAGCACAAATGCAACAAGGGGTTTACCAGGCCCAAGAAATCTTACAGAAGGAAATTATTTTTGTTTGTGAACCATAAAATCCCACACATGCAACACTTTTTTTCTAACTGCATGTGAAAGGGCATGGCCTTAGATCTTCAATTTGTGCCTATTAGCTTCTAAAGTTTTCCATTTATTGGAAAAGTAGTTTTGAAACCTGAAGTGAATAACTTCAATCAAACACCTCACTTTGTATTCTCAGAGGAGTATATTGAAATTTCCACAGAAGGAATATGACTACTGGTTATTTAACTTTTGAATCTACTTTTGAGTCCCAGTTACAACACTTTTGACAAAATTTCTTAGCAAAACCTTGAATCATTTTTTGTACCTTTAGGCACAGCAGAATCATTATTCAGTTTGTTTAACAGAACACTCTAGTAGTGACAATGTTATGTGCTCCATATGTTTTACTGCAAAAGTAAAAAGGTTTGAAGATATCTAAAATATTATAGAAACAGACAGGTTTAGTAAAATAATTCAAGCTTTTTTATTGGAGCATTTTATGAAAAAAAAATCTGGCATTTTCAAGGTCCTAACTTTAGAGTTTCTAAAGTAACAGACARRGATACTCTCTTAAACAGTAATCAGCCACATTTTGCATTTAAAGACTTCAACCAGAAACTTTGTGCACACATTTAATTGATAATTATTATTATTAATATTAATCCCTAACATAAAGAAATTATTAATTTAGCTTATTTGCTCAAGGGATGCATTTCTTTTTGAATAGGATAGAAGATATTAGCAAGTTAATATCTTCCCACTGTGGTAGAAAGTGAGTGAAAATTAATGAAGATAATAGGCTTTACTTAGATAATTTCATTATTGTCATAGCTTTACCTGCCCTGTTTTAYGACTGCCTTTTTGTCTGTAGTGAAATTATTAACTTAGCTCTGCCAGAATTACTTTATMAAACAGCTAAAAGGGATCAAATTACACAAATTAAGTATTTTTGCACCTTGTTGCTTTCATTAATTGTTTATGCATGTTTGGGGGGYTTGTTTGCTTGTTTGTTTGGATTTTTTTATGAGGCTCTCCTGATGCTGGCAGAAGTAGGGGAGGGATATTTTTTATTTTTAAGTAATTTAAATTTAATTTTTATTTTTATGTATGTAGGCTGGATGACTACATTCCACTAGAAGTTTCTAGTTGTGGACTCTGCTAATTCCTCATTTTTCAATGGACCATGTGACTGCAGAGAAAACTGAGGATCCCACAACAGGAATTAAAACTTTTTCCTTTCTTAGATGATTGACTCCTCACGGATACCAAGATTRATACCTCTGAAGGATACCAAGTTTATCTTTATTCACTAGGACAGGGGAGTAAATATGGTGACAACATCTCCCTAAATATTTGTTCACAGAAATCCTGAGGGACTCTACCAAAAATACTAGTAGGTGGTGACAGTTTCAAATTATGATCTTAAGAGAATTAATAGTTCATAGTGTTATTTTTAAATAGGTCAGATAACACTGCTTTCATAAAATGTCATTTTCAGACAAGATTAACCAAAAGGAGAAAAAAAACCCTGAATTGAAAAAACCCTGAAAAAATAAAAGCCACTCACTCACCCTCACCTGCCACAGCTGGGCAGAGGAGAAAAAAATATATTGAGGGGTTCATGAGTTTAGATAAGGACTGGGAGAAAACACTCCAAGGGCAAAACAGGCTCATCTTAGAGATACAAAGAGTTTATTACTAACAACATCAGAGGAGGGTAATGAAAAGTAAAATAAGCCCTTAAAAACACATTTTCTTCCCCCAGCCCCTCCTTCCTTCCCACCAATAGCACAGGGAGATATGGTGTGGGGGTTTTATCAGTTCATCACCTGAAGTTTTCTTCTGCTGCTCCAGGAGAGTCCTTCCCCTGTCAGACCGTGGGGTCCCTCCCACAGGAGACAGTTCTCCGTGAACTTCTCCAATATGATTCCAATCTCATGAGCAGCAATCCTCCCAAACCTGAGTCCCTCTCACGGGAAGCCAGTCCTCCCAAAGCGCTGTGCCGTGGGTCTCTCTTCCCACAGGGAGCCGTGCTCCAAGGCCAGGCTGCTCCTGTTGGTTGTTTCTAATTAATGGCCAATCACAGCCCAGCTGGCTCAGACAGAGAGCCAAGCCACAAACTTTTGTTATCATTCCTTCCTATTCTATTCTTAGCTAGCCTTCTGATGAAATCCTTTCTTCTATTCTTTTAGTATAGTTTTAAGGTAATATATATCATAAAATAATAAATCAAGCCTTCTGAAACATGGAGTCAGATCCTCGTCTCTTCCCTCAACCTGAGACCCCTGTGAAGACCATCACACCTGACCCTGGTGTCTCCATGTTGCTTCCCTCACATGTTCTCACCTCCTCCTCTTCTCTGGCTGGAATTAAACTTGTGTGCCCCATTTTGTTTTGATTTTCTTCTTAAATATGTTAACACAGATGCATTACCAATGTCTYTAATTGGYCCAGCCTSRGYCAGCAGCATGTCCATCTTCAGAGCCTCTCACAGAAGCCACCTCTGAACCCCCCTCTCTCCCACAACCTAAAACCAGGCTGGGCAAAACCAACAYAATTTTCCACCATTGAAAACGTTTAGGCAAAAAATATTAAAAATGCATATGGAAAATGTTTTTATGGAAAATTTATTGTAGGAATTGAAAAAGCTCTTTGAGCAGAAAATTCTCTGCTAGCTCTCTGGGGCAGGCTGTTAAACCTTTCTTGGTTTTGCTGTTGTATGAGTTCAATAAAAACCAGTAATATCAACACATCTACCACATTTTTCTGTGTGACATAAAATGCTCCCTTAACACTTGAATCAAGTAGCATCGCTACTGCTGGTAGTAGCCAGACCTGCCAGAAAGCCCATGTTTTTCTATTTAGCTTGCTAGGCATATTTGCTTTTCCTTCAGCTCTTCTTTTCTCTGTGACATACCAGCATTTCTTCGTTCCATCACATCCTTATGCTTGCTTTCAGTATTCATTTTTTTCCAGTGCCAAATTTTTTGCCAAATGTTCTGTTGCTTCTGTGGATGTGTTTGCAGCAGGCTCCCTCTGAGTGTCTGTGTTTCATATTTGAACAGCTCATCAGCAGACATTTCAATTCTCTTGCTGGGAATTTGTTTTCTTCCTCAAAGAGATCTTTGCAGCTTGATGTTGACAGCTTTTGTCTTCCCCTGAGGCAATTTTATTTAGGGTCTCTGGGTAGTCTGTCATCTGCTTTTGTAGAAATAAAAAGGCAAACAACTATGCTAATTACTTCAAATATGGCTCACATGTATAAATTGCTACTTAGTGGCAAAAACCTTGATTTGACCCTTTTTTTCTGGACACAGTCATTTGGACTGTGTATGCTTCTTTATACCTTGCAAGTAACTATGTTTCTTTCAAATTGTTAAAATTGTAATATATACTACCTTTTGAACACTTTGTAAATCTCGTATAAATCTCGCAACATCCGTTGCTTTGAAATACTCCTTTAACCAGGCTGAAAATGGAAATATTTCCGCTTATATTCCCTTCTCTTCTTCTTCACCGCCTACCAGATAAGTGACAAGCRCAGGCATGGCAGGGAGGGAGCGAGGGAGGATCCTGAGCACACTGCGAGCCCCGGCTCACTCTCTGTTCACAGATCAGCGGAGAAAGCTCCGCGACAGAGCGCGGGTGGGACCGGGGGAAGCGCGAGCAGTTTGACTTCCTGGCGACATTGGAGGAGGTGYGATGTGGCAGGTGGCAATGTAGCAGTCTTGCAGAGAACAGTCAGGAGTAATGGGCTGGAAAATCCAAGGTCACCGGTGCAGTATCATCCCGGTGCTCACTATCGGTGCCGCATAAAGCACGGGCTCAGATGATTTAAAGCACAATTGGAGCAGGGGAAGAAAAAGGTGGAGGGGAGGAGGTGATGCAGCGCGGTGCTCTTTTTTTGCAGAGACTCTGTTTTCTTGGTGACATTTATTTTATTTTTWTTTTAAAGGCAGATGCTCATTTGGTCTTTCATTTGACAGCTGGGCACTGTTATGCATGGCAACTGTCACCTTTTCCTGAAGTCCTGCAGGCTTTGGTGCCGGGTAATGTGGAATCCAGCCCAGCTTCTGTTAAACTATTTAGAGCAGTTTTTAAATTTTTTTTTCCTCCCAACTTAAATTCAGAAGCAAATGCCCTTTTTTTCAAGTGAGACTGAAAAGGATAACCAAGTGTTAGGAGCAAGAAGTACCACCCAGTGAGTTTGTGGACAACCAGCACACAGTGGCCCTTCTTGAGCAGAGGATTTGGACCAGATGACATCCAGATGTCCCATCTAACCTCTATCATTCTATGAAGTTCAAAATCTCAAATGATTGAAGGATTTTTTTTTTTTTTAGTGACTAAATCTTTTTCTTCCATTTGAGCACAGTGAACTGCTTACTCTTAACTTGCTCCCACACTCTTGTGTAGGCTCAAATGTCACTGCAGCATGATATGTTAGTGTGTTTCTGGAGACTGATGTAGGATGTCAGACTAAAAAGAGGAAAGTGATCTTTGCTGAAAAGCAGTATCTTTTCTTTTTCAATTCAAGAGCTAATCATGCAACGTTTTCCAAATTTTACCTAACTATAATGGGAGATATTTGCAAATTCTAGCAGTAGATTATATAAACCATCATCCTATCTCTTCAAGTAACTCAGAATATGGTTTTGTTTGGGTGGGATTTTTTGCGCTTTCTTTTTTTTTCTTTTTTTTTTTCAGCCTGATCAGTTTTATCTTCTTATAGGAAGACATAAGAGGAAAGCAAGGATCAATTTTGCAGTAGAGCTGTCAAAATAATTGTTTCTAGTTTGCACACACGTGGATTTTGAGGGCCAAGGAGTACTGGTTTCAGACTAAATCTGAGAAATCACACATCTGAATTCTCYGACAAGTCAGAACTTTCTTTTCCTTTAGATTTTTAGTTGAAACTGATGTTCTTGTCAGCATCCCAGATGATACCAGTAATGAAACTGCCAACATTGTCAACTCCATTGGGCTAGCTGCCTGTTTCTCTGCAGGACYCAAGATGCAGGACAGCCCTGCTGGCAGACTCCCTGGGGCTATTGCTCTGCAGCTTCAGGGGTCCCTGGCTCTGAGGGACACTTAAATTATGTCTGGCTTAAAGCAAAAGGTGCAGTTGTGTCTGGCCCTTGGGGCTGGTACATCAGGAATTCAGGTAAGAGATTAAACAAAGCTGGTGATGCCCATATGCTTAAACCATAATGTTTAGGGATGAGCTTTTCTTTGAAGAAACTTGACTTCATAAAAATATCCTTGACTAGTTCCACCTCTCAAACCAGATCAGACATATCTGGTAGGGACTGTGCAGCACAAGATGTGTGATAGTTGTGTGTAGCAAAAGAGGAGATAAGATGCCCAAGCCTATCAAACAGCTGTATTTTTACCTTTTAAATCATATCAATTCAGCATGGTAGGTATTTGAAGGACAGCGACCCTGTCTACATTTTGAAGCTTATGCAATTGAAACATATTTTTCCTATATTTGAGAGATCTTTTGGTCTTGACTTTCATCATCTTCTACTATGACTCAGGGAGGGCACCATGAGCTCACTATATMATTCTGTCTTTTATGTTTGCCTCGGTGGTTTTCCTTATTCTTACCTGAATCTATGCACTCAGAAGCTGGGACAAAGTTTTCCCACAAACCATCTCTTTGGATCAAAGGACACTTTTTTTTTTTAAACTTTATCCTCCCCCTTTATTATGCAGCCTACCAGCCTCACCACTTCCTCTTTTTTGAGCRTAGTCCATTCACATCTTTTACCCCCACATTTATCCTGTAGCCTTCATCATCTCTTTTCAGAATTCTCTTTCTTATAACCTGTAAGTTTCCAGAAACAAATTCCTACCAGCTACATTYTTCTGTTCTCCCATCTCCAGTACCTGAAAACAGGTTTTAAGAGACATTCTTTAAAGAAATTGAGAATAATAACTGTTCTGGAAGTTAGCACGGTTTTCTTGAGGAGATTCAATTGCTATTGAGTTCTGAGACACAGCATGAAGTTCACCTGTGCTATCTGTGAGTTGGCTGAATGTGCCATTCAACATAATCATGTATATTTAAGATTAAAAAGTAAGAGTTTTATTTCTTTARCAGAAAATTAGAGGAGCTGAGACATCTCATTTGGCACGACAGCATTCCATTGAGCCAAAGGGTAATTTTCAGAGACTGCATCTTTGGTAAGTATTCCTGCAGCAGTGGGGTAGTGATTTTAATGCACAGTGCTGCATTTTAATAGCCAATTGAGATGGCTATTAAGATATAGCATTGTACATTAACATCACCACTGCTCAGACAGCGGCTGGTGGCTGCTTCTCAGCTGACAGCTCCCTGCAYTCTGCTTCATAGCAGTGCTTTCTTTGGTAGCTCCTCTGATCTCCAGGAAGAGAAGTAAAAATCATTATCCAGTTAATATTTCACGCTGCGTTGGGCATACGGATCCCAGGGGGAGAAGCAGGAGAGCAGCGATGCTGAGCGCGGGGACTGCGAGGCAGAGGAGCAGAGAGTGAGAGAGGAAATCCCTCTGTGGAAGGAGCACTCCTTGCTTTTCATCTCATAGACTCACTTCAGCTCAGGGGAAATGCGGTTCATGAACCCTGAGACTTGGGATGCAGTGCTTAGGGGAGGACTGTGTAGCAGAAGTGGCTTGTGTAGCTAAGAGCAAGTGAGGTACTGAAATTCATGAGACCCTGAGAAATGTGAGAAACTGCCAGGAAAAAAGGTAKAGCTGGAAAACCACATACACTTTAAAACTTTTCAGAATCTTTTAAGATAACCATTCAACTTTTACTCTTTGCACTTATAAGAAACTCAAGGACATTAATCAATGACTACTATTTGTTTAGGCATTTCCTTGGCTATAGTTTTCTGTTCTGATACGAAAAAATTTTGCTTGCTGTCAGATTGCACCTAAACAACCTCCCTTGCAAAAATGCAGAAATAAGGAAAAGTGTCTGTGACATTGYAGGCTTACATCTCTCTGACAGTAGATGAGAGCTGGCTTTCAGAATTAGGGGGAAAAAAAAGAATCATTGCAATATCCTTCTCTGCCCTAACTTTCTGTTCCCAGTATGTGTGGATTAAGTCTGCAGATAGCCTGGGATAAAGAAGGATGCTGTTTCAAAATKTTGTATAACAGAGGGAAAGATGTATTCAGAAGCTCCCTTGAATGGCCTTACTGTATCCTTTGATCTCTGCATTTTCCTTGGGAATGAGCTGCAGCAATTATCTATCTTAGGACTTAGTTTCTGAAAATTTGCTTGAAGCAGAGCTGTGGAGGCCACTGACTGAGATCAGTAGCTTTTCCTTTCAAATTCTGTTAAATAGAAATGTTTATGAGTGTATTTCCAGTTAGAAAACTTTTAAGAACATGATATGAAAACTTTCCAGGAAATTGTGAGTTACTGCTCAAAAAGAAATTAGTATCTATGAATACTCATAGCATTCTTTCCAAAGACACATGGAACTGCAGGATGGAGTTACAGCCTAAAACTTCAACCTATAAATGTTGACAGTTTTACCAAAGATTTGTGAAGACAAAGTCAAGAAACAATGTAGAAATAAAAATATCAAATTGATTTACRCAAAAATATCAAATAGATTTAAAAGAATGTACATAGAAAGGTACCTGTTTAATATTTAACCTGCTAAAGAATGTATTAGTCTTTAATTTTCTGCATGTCTGTTCTTTGTATTATAGTAGTAAATCCCAGCACCTCTGAACCTTCTTACAATTCTCTGGGTTATGAGAAGCCATGTGTAAGAATAAGGTCAAGTTAGTTGGATAAAATTTTATTTTGGTGTTTTTCTTGTTAGGAATTGATTATCAAGTACTGTCTTTTAAAATAATATTTCACAAATACRATGATTAAAGTATTTTTTAACATGAAGGAATAATTCAGGCTGAAAAACATCTACTGTGTAAGCAAAAATCAGATGTATTTTCTCATTCAGTATGCACAGGATTCCCAAAGATTTAGGGACTTGTAGTACCTGCAGGCCAAAGCCTAGCAGTGTACAGTGATCAAAAGGCTGGGGGAGAGAAAAGAATGTTAAATAGTAAAAATTGTGAATATTTTTTAAAAATATCAAGTTGGCCCCAGGAATTTTTTCTTTCTTACCTAGCAAAATRTGATGAAGATTTACATTTGCTGTGCACTGTATTCTGTTGTCCCTAACTTGGAATACCCAGTTTGAATGTGTGTTTATTTTTCTATCACACTATATTTAAAACTCTGAGGAAACAGAGCAGCAGTTCATCATTTTCATGCTGTTATGCACCACTAGAGGCCATCATATACCTCCTTAAATATTAGATAGTTATGCAAATTATTCTAGAGAGGAYGTGAATAGCTGATGGATGTAAGAGTCTATATAAAAGGGCATGGGGAAACTTACTTGAGGGAAGGCTTTAACACAGCTGATTATTGTGAACATCATGTGTTTTAAGGCTAATTCTRATTGATTCAGAGCACCTCTGTCCTCTTGTATACTCCCAGGTAAGCTTTGAATAGGTCATGGAGTGTGTGTGGCAGGTGAGCTTTGGAGATGGCAGCTGTTCTTTGCACATGACCTACGTCAGTAAACACAGTCAAGCTTAGAACATAAAGCAGTAATCTTTTAGATTGATTTTTGTATGCTTAGATTAGGAATTAAATTATTTTTTCCCCCTTTATCTTCCCATCCAGACAATGAGATGTCATTCTTGATCCCCCACAGACTATGCATTGAGTCATTAAGGGGATAACATACAGTTACTTCTTTAAGTAACTGCCTGATACATAAAATAGACTTTGTGTTACACAGTTGTACTCTTTTGAATTGTGGAAACAAATGACTGAAATTATAGAGGAATTACAGGTAGCATGATTTTAACTGTGAAAAAAATCAAATTAACATTAATCTTACACAATCAGGAGGTGCTACCAAGAGTAGTAACACAAGAGGGTGGTAAAAAGATGAATTAGTTTTACAGTGGGTTTGGCTGACTTTCTGAAAGGGTGTGACATGGACCTCATCCAGGAGATCTTTTCTACTGCCTTGATTTTCAGTTTCACTCCTTCTAGCAAACTAACCATTCAAAGAAATACATCTTATTTTACTTTCTATTTGAAGGCTTGCTGATTTTTTTTTTTCAATGTAACAGCTTATTAATATGTGAAAACCTTGCATGTGTTTTTGGGAAGTAAATAATTAGAGGAGAAGTATTGATTTATCTGAATCAGTTTGGTATGCAGCATTGTCTTATCTAAACATTGAAAGATATCAAGATAGATAAGAAATGTCAAGTACTATGGTAGCACATCCAAACTACTTTTCTAATAATACAAGCAAGCAGTTTGCATGTTCTACACTATATTCAGGTATTTTTTAAAATAAAAAAAGGATATTATGTCATATGTAGCAAAAAAAATAAATAAACCAAAAAAAAAGAGTATAGAAAAAATGATGCTACATAAGTGCATTTGTAACAATCAATCCATGCTGACTTCTGGAATAATTTTTTGTTTGTTTTACTTTATTGTTTTTTGGGGTTTTTTTGGAGGGAGGGAAGGACAGGAATTTATTTCATAATTCTTATTCATTTTTTGAAAATGACCTTGTGCTTCAAAATTACAATGTAGGGCTTCTGTAAATTATTGCAAAAATCTCAAGATATCCTGAGGTTATCAGCAAAAAGTCATGCCCAAGAAAGCACGATGGAATTTTCTTTTCCCCCACTWGATTTTAGAAAAACATATGCAAATTTCACAAAGCTCAAGAGCATTAGTTTCCCAATAAAAAAGTAAAATTTAATATGCTGTTAATCAGATGAAAGAAAAAAGGATAAAAGACCAACACAGCATCATAATAGCTCAGTATGCAGTAGCCCCTCAACAGATGAATAACACTGAATGTTATTAATTCAATAAATAAGTGCAAGTTTAAGTCAGAGGGCTGTCACTTATATATAAAGTATAATATCWCTTCAAAAAGACAAGAGATATCTCTCATTTTTGGTATAATACGGTCATTTCAGAAACACATTTTTCCTCAGAAGAAATAAAGTTGCATGCAATTGTCTTACTCWTTATCATATAATTTTTCAAACATGTAAGATTTTCTTGGTTTTAAACAGGTTATGGATATTAGCTGAGGGAAAATATGTAATTTGGCTTCACTTTCTTTGCTGTTATGAAAATAAGGAYTTGCTGCCATGCTTTGGAGTCCAGATCGAGAGGATTGCTGAGAAGCCGAGTCTGTAAACGAGGTCTGCTGCTCTCCTTGTGGACAGGCAACACCATAAGGAAMAGTAAGTGGCTTTTAAAGAGATCTACTTGACTGAGTCTTGAAAAATTTACATTTCTGCACTGCCTGCTTTTCATGGGTGCATGTTCAGGGCRTTCAGGCCACCCAGACCAAATGGAAAAGAGAGTGTGGTGTGGACAACTGCCTTGGTCACACTGTAAAGGCTCTAATGCAAGGCCTGCTCTCAGGGCTTGTTTGGGCCAAAATGGTGAATGTCTCGTCTGTAGGGCTTCTGCACACAGAGTGGCACATCAGTGTGTCTTTCTGCCATGTCAATTTGTCAGTTTAATGTTTGCTAACTCCAAAAGGACTGAGACACGCTTCACTGCATGGTGTAGACATGTGATGTTGAGCGTGTTGCTTTCCATCTTTGTGACTCAATTTCCCACCTGGGAGATGGTGATAACAATGCTAATGTGTCTCATTATTGTCTTGCCTATTTAAACTGTAAGCTCTTCAGGGCAAGGGCTGTCTCATACCATATGTCTTCACAGAGACAGGCAGAATGAGGCACTGATTGCATTTGGGGTCTCCTGGTGCCACAATAATTAAAAGAGAGACAATAATATTAAAAAGGAAGAAAAGGGAGAAGGTAGGTCTGGTATCAGGAGGCTTTCAGATTTCCTGGTAGCAACCCAAGAGCAAGAGAAAAGTTTATCYCTGAGGAGAACCCTTGCTTTTTCAACTTTCTCAGCTCTAAATGTCATATTGGTTTGCAGAGAGGTACAGTAGGAAACCTTTGCAAACAGAGTAATCCAGAAGCTAATGGAGATCCAAACTGGAWGAGAAGGATTAGTAGTTTGGGTTACTGCAAGTAGATGGGTTGGAGAACAGATCAGCTTTTTACAGGAGAGTACCTAGAAAATTAAGAGTGTTTCCTCCTTCCTCATTAGAGAATGAGCAGATGTTTCTGAGCATGGATGAGATGCTTGCAGTCATGAGAGGAGAAAGGCAGACTGAAGTGATGGATACTCATCCACATTCTGCTGGAGTACATCAGTTGCTGACAGAGTTATATTCTTGGTAATGGGAAGAATCTTTCACCAACCATTTTTTCAGTAAGATAGAAGACTAATGAAAGTGGTTCCTAGAGATGGCTGCTGAGATATAGCCATGTATGCTAGTAACTTCTGCTTTAAGATTGGTAAATGTGGGCTTTATTTGGAAATGTTTGTAAGATTTGGGCTGAGTACCCTTTCTCCATGTCAGCTGAGGACTGCTCTGCAAAACTAAATGTCCCTTCATTCAGGTCTCAATGAAATGCCCWTACACAGCAAATTCCTATTTACTCTTTGTCCTTCTTCTGTAAGTGTTCAGATTGCTTCATCATGGTCTGTTTTATCACTAGTAGATGTTTCTGTAGCTGATTGGATGGATTCTGTACAGTGGGCAACAAACTGGGGTTTGCTCTAAAGGCTTCTGTGAATTTCTGTCTACATCCTAGGTTTGAATTCTGGCACAGAAAGAGTTAAAAAATATATCATTAATACTTAACTAGTCCATRAAGTTCATATTTTAGGCTCTTATTTAATACCCAGATATTCCAAMAATACCCCCACAATGTTTGCAGGAAGTGTTAGGAAAGTAGTTATAAATATATCCTGTGCTGAAACGACACAGATTACAAAAGTCAAAGTTTCTCATCATTATRTCCCTTTTACAACTCATAAAAATCCATATGCTTAGATCAGAGTTTTCAGAAGCTTCCAGTTTGAAATGTAAAACAGACTGCTGGCTTTGAATTTAGTTTTTTTCAACATAGGGTTATGGGGTTAGTAGAGTAATGAGTAAATTCTTATTTGCTCCCCTGCACCCTATCTACACAGAATAGAGGAATTCTAATACAATGCAGACCTCAAGATTAGGACAGGAAGACCCCTTGGCAAAGTGAGATATGCATCTGAGATGCAAATTGAAGCAGCCTGTGATAGAGCAAGCTTCCATGAAGGAAAATTTATTTAAGTATATTTGTGGTTATGTCCCTTCTTTTTTTGTGTGTATTGAGCCTTATAGGTAGGAAGAAATATTTTTTTCTCTGTCAGTAACTTTATATGGTGTTGATATTCACTTTATCTTAACATTTTCATCTGAGTTTGTGTCCTTATCTTTTCACTGAAGTGAGAATTTTGATTGCAGGCCACTAGAAATATCCAGAGCAAGGTTAGATTACTGAATGYACCTTTTTTCCCCCTGATTTAGATAGAAAATTATTGCTTGTAGAAACAATTATTAAAGAAATTATGCTTAACAGAGAGAGCTGTACAACTGCCTGTGTTCCCTGCTAGGGGTGGGATTTCTCAAAGCAGTGAGGTTTTGTAATGGCTCTGGTCTTTCCTTCCCACTCCCAGTGGTGCCTGGGTGGGCAGCATCTACTTCTGCATCCTGCAATACTTTGCAGCAATAGCTTTTAGCTTTAAAAGTGCTGGTATGTGGCTGGTTTCACACCCCTCTCTGCCCACAGTTTGTCTTTTTTTCTGGAAACTCTGCTTGTAGCTGGCTGCAGCAATGACTCCATGATTTGTGTTAACTTATTTAACAAATACCTCCATGCCTCTGGGAATTTATAAGCATTTTTAACTGTCTCTATCACATCATTTTTTTTCTTTTTTTTTTTTTTTTCTTTTTAGAGTCTGGTCTTGCACTGGTAAGACTCAAATGCTAGAGTTGCAAATTATAAGCAAGTTTAGTTTCTCCATAAAAAGTGTTATAGTGTTTGGTACTTACTCAAGAAGCAAATATTTACTTCCCTATTATTTCTAGATGAGAGCAACCTCTACTCATTAACCATTTTGCTCCAAACAAAACATTTACTGATGAGCAGTAGAAGCTCTCCTCAAGTCTTCCATGCTGTACCATTTCCTCCTTATTCTAAAGGAATTTTCTTCTTAGGAAAAATACTTATTTTAGTAGAAAGCTATAACTGAAAAATAAAAGCAAAACATATGTTGAGTGGGAAGGGAATAGATACAGTATAGATGAGTTGTGCCTTTTTTTGTCCCCACATTTACAAAAAGGATGACAAGCCTTAGCAAGTGGAGTGGATGTAGGCTGGRAAGCAAATCTTTAGTCATATGCATGTTTGTTTATCTATATGTTTTGCTTTGGGYATCTCATCAGTATTATTTGGGGATCTTATCAATACTTCTTTAATTAGTAATAATATTTAATTTTTTATTCATGACTGTAAAGAGAGAATTTTTTGTGTCAAGTTACATGGGACTGTAAGTGAAGGGTACATAGATTTAGCAAAGAACAGGAAGARCATCCCTGGCTCCACTAGCCATGGCTAAGATATTACTCTGGATTTCACTGTTCATGAGGGGCACTAACGGGTTTAGAGCTGACTGGTTAACCTGCAGCTGCAGCATAAAATAGCAGTTGTTTGCTGAGTCCTTTCTTTTCTAATTTATCTCTTTCTCTAGATCATTAKGGCTTGTTAATTTTCAAAATAGGTTTCAACTAAAAAATATCGTCCAACATGTTCACAGATTCTAAACCCATGAAGTTAATACTTTACTTTTATGGGAATTTCTATTGATTTTAATAGAACTACTTATTATGCCCAAAGGTGAGCATTTTCTGGGTCAGGGACTGGCTAGTATCACATAATTCTTAGGAAAAGAACCACATTTATTATGTTGTCTCTATTTAATAAGGCTTAGTTAAAAATTATCTATGAAGTTTAGATTAGCAGGCAGATTCAAATTTCCCCAGCAACTGAGATTCAAAAGTTTTGTTGGCGATCATCTGTGAAATAAATCTCAATTTTTAAAAAGCATCTATTATCATGCACATATATTTATCAAAAAAGATCCTCTTTAAACCTGTAAGAGCCTAATGTCATAATTGCTTTTAATGTCCTGGCCAAATGTGAATTAACAAAACCCATTGGAAAATGTGATTATCTGCATTCTGAATTGCAGGGTGACCCCTCTTTGTGAATTCCAAATCATCTCATTATATTCAAGTCCTACACAGATATTACCACTGGKTAGGGTATTATGGATCTCCTACAATAACAATAATAATTAATAATAATTAATAAAGAAGATGGACTGGGTAACTTGGGATGTAGCCAAGGCACTTCTGTTGGATTAACGGTTGGGTTTTTTCATTTTTGTCATAATGTATCTTCTTTGCTTAATTGATGTATTTTATTTTACCACATGATAATAGGCAGATAGACTTTGACAGCATGTCCATCTTGTGCCAGAAAAGTTCCAGCTAGATCCACAGAATGAAAAAGTTGGGCATGAAGGACATAGGAAGGCATCAACACCTGGCTTTCTTTACTCCATTTGATCAAATTTCTTTCTCTAATGAATCCTTGATTATCCTAATAGGCTTTCACTGATTGACTGGGAAGCCAGGAGATGAACCTACATGGGTCAAGACCAAGAATTTATGAAACTCCATTTTTTTAAACACAATCCTAKGTTTTGTTCTGCTCTTATCCAAACATTTATTCCAAAGCAGTGCTAGATTTTTACCAAAAAGCACTATTTGTTATCCAATTTTATTGGTTTTTATCCAGCATACCATAAGAATTTTAGAACCATTTTTAGGGACCAATATGCTAAGATTTTTGTTAAATCCTTGGCAACCTGATAACTTGTGTTCAGACCTGCAGCATATCATAGCTGTCCCTCATCCTCCTAGTCTGTATGAGCTTTCTGCTCTTGAAAACTCAGGTTTAGCAGAGAGCCAGAGGGAGATTTGGTAGTGCTGGTAATCCTCCTTGCTCTAAACCAGAAATTCATTCATGATATAGGAAGGAGAAATGCCTGTGACTGGGTGCTCATGTTCTTTCAGTTGTATACAGRCAGCAGTGACCTTCAGGGAAAATTACTGGGTTTTGTGTGTTATAGTTAGCAGCTAAATGCCACACTAACTAATTAATTTTTAAAAGAGTCATCAGGAAGAGCAAGTGACTGTTAGGGTGGGGAGCTGCAATAAGCAAGGGTAACATTAACGTGTTTAACTATGAAAATTACCAAAGCAATTTACCCAGAAACTGTAGGCATTATCAGAATTCTTAAGACTCCGATTTCTCATTCTCTTTTATAAGCATTAATCATATTTTATTTTTAACCAGAAACCTCAAAGCGGTATTAAATTAAGTGAAACTTTAATAATGAAATTGCATGCAGTACTATTCAGAAGTTATGCAGAGAAGCTTTAATATACTCCATTAGGCAGAGAAAAATGTTGAAAGGACATGGTTAATGTTCATCTGTATTYGGTTTCTCTTTTTATTACAAGAATTTTGCTATTGCCTTCAACGGGAGGAACACCAGCCTCTGCTGTGGTGGTTGTGATCGTGTGGGTCAGCTCCTGAATCACTGGAAAAGCATTACAAAATAGAGCCACACTGAAGAATGGTGCCTCATATCACAAAGGAAAGAAGGTATTTACTAAAAAGGGCAGATGGATGGTTGCAGGGGCTGAAATGGGGCCAGCATTTGTGTGGTGGGTCTCAGCAGAGAGAGCACACATTGAGGAGGGGCACTCAAAGTCTTGTGTCAGCTCTGCCAGCCCCAACGAGGGTGCAGTGAGGGCACTGCTCCCTCCAAATATCAGGTRAAAATAAAGGTGGTGGAGAGGCTGGCTTTTGTCTCTCTTCTCAAGCATTCTGCACAAAGTTCTGTGGAAAGGGAATCAGGAGGAAATGGGTAAAAAATAAAGAAAAGCGGAATGAGCTTTCTTGCTTTTCTGAGGATTCATTAAACTTTGGGCTGGGTAAAGTCTTGGTGTTATCAGAAGCACAGAGATAAGTGGGGGAAGCAAGAAGCTCCAAGAAGCACCRTGTCTGGGGAAAAGCCATATGCTCACCTGTATTTACCTGGCTTGTTTATGTGTTTATCTGGTTATTGCTGAATCTCTCATAGACAGTCTTTCAAACAGAAAGGGTGTCACTGTCATATTTCATGAAAAATCCCTTGGCCAGGATTTTTCTCTTGAGAAGCTGAGAAGCCTCAGAAAAGAAATGCAAACAGTAATTATCTGATTGCTTGGAATGTGGTTTGGAGGTTGCTTACCAACAGGTGCACCTTTGATTGGTTCCATGTGAATTGTTTTTAATTAATGACCAATCCCAGTCCAGCTGTGTCAGGACTCTGCGTTAGTCATGAGTTTTTATTATTCATTCCTTTCTAGCCTTCTGACATCTCTTTCTCTTTGTTCAGTATAGTTTAGTATATGCATTTTCTATAATATATATAATAATATAATATAATATAATATAATATAATATAATTATAATAATATAATATAATATAATATAATATATATATATATATAATATAATATAATTATAATATAATTATAATATTAATATAATATATATAATATGAATATAATTAATATAATATAATATTAATATATATATAATATAAGTATAATATAATATAATATAATATAATATCATATAATATAAATATATAATATCAATATAATATAATATAATATATAATATAATATAATATAATATAAATATAATATAATTATAATTAATTAATATAATATAATATAATATAATATAATATAATATAACATAACATAATATAACATAATATATAATATAAGCCTTCTGAGAACATGGAGTCAATTCTCATCTCTCACCTCATCCTGGGGACCCTCAAAACACCACAATAATTGGTGACCACAAAAGGGTAGTGAAAGAAACCACAGGGAAATGTCACACACAGGCCACCCTTCCAGTAGGGTGGCCTTGGMAATCTGCCTTTAGGGCTGAGACAGTGATAGAGCTGCTTTTCAAGATAAATAAAGATGCTGTCTCCTGTCCTCCGATTTCTCATTGCAAAGCAGAGATAAGACAGAGCAAAGATGACTTTTAAAGAGGATGGCAAGAAAGAAGTTGGCAAGGTTTTGAAAGATTACATTTTGCGAGAGAAAGAGGGCTCTCCAGGGCTACTGTGTGAAAATCTAGGGAAGAAGTTAGCAGTGTTTGCAGCCACAGAACCCTGGTAGGACTGGGATAACACGTTTCCCAGCATTCCTGCTGCACAGCAAGAGGTGTGTGTCATAAAGGGGGACAGATGACACACTCTCACTGAGTTGTTGCTGTCAGAATTCCTTGCTTTCCCACTTTCTAATAAAAGTAGAGTTCAGCTGAGACCAGTAAAACTGCAGAAGTTAATGGGGAAAATGTGATCTAAGCAAGTAAGCTGGGCAAGGCTAACCTACAGTTGTACTGGCAAGACAGTAAGACTTAGAAAAATCTGAGTGTGTGTGAAAGCTGTTCTTCAAATTTCAAAGATTTGATGAAAGCCATTAAAAATACGTGTGTTTCCCTCTTTTTCTGTCTCAAAAAAATCTGTAAAAATAGTAAAAAATTTGCAAGGCAGCTCAGTTCCCATCACATAGATAAATAAAATTGGTGTTCTGGTGTTCAGAATGCCACAACTCTAAGCATTTTATTTCTCTGTTATATTTCTGGTTTCCCCAGCTGCTGGTTTCCCCTCCTTTCACTCTGAGTGTGATATTAAGAAAGAAATTTGAGATGTTCAGTGACAACTAAAGAATTARCAAAGCCCCTAAGAGGTAGAATTCACAAGTCAGCTTGAAATGAATAGGAAAATCTGAGTTTCTCAGTAACATATGAGTCTGTTTTCCTCAAAATTAATTGGAATCAGTGTGAAATAAMAGCAACTGCCTTGGAACAAGAAGGCAGAAAGTTTAATTTTCATATTAAATATTGCTACTGTCAATGACCCAAGCAGTGATCAAGACAGGATGTTAGAACTGGGAAGACCAAAAAGAGCTAGAACAACATTTATGTAGAAAATGTGGTAAATGAATAACAGAAAGTAGGCTATAACACAGTAATATAAGGGAAAAAAAAAAATGGTTGATGTTCCTGTTAAACAAATTGGTAATGCCACTGTAGTAGTTACAGTACCATACTTTATATTGTTATTAGACTTACTAATAACTCCCTACAACATCTCTCACTAAGTCCTGTTTTTAAATGGTACCTTAGGCAGCAYGTGTATAAATTCTGTACCCCCTGAGAACCATTTCTTTTATTAAGTTAAAATGAAACATCATATTCTCCTAGCAAAAACGGGTTGACTTAAAACATTCCTTTTTGTTCAAATGAGATAAATTGCTTAAATAACRCCCTTGAACTATTGCACTGCAAAGGTTTTACTTTGAAGCTATACAGTGGAAGAAAAAGCACCATCTTTCTATCTCTCTCTAAAGTTTTAAATACTTATTTTCACACACAAAGACTTTGAGATTCCTTGTTGGCATCAGGACAGTAACCTTGTCGTATTTCAAATATGCAATTTATAGAGAAGCTCTTTTTACAAATGGTTTATGGCTGTGACTTTCCAGATACAGCTGTGATTTAACACATCAGCTGTTGCACAGATGTCTCATGAAAGGTAAGTGTCATTGCTGGGGTTGAAGGTTAAATGTCTTTGAAGTCCCAAACAGCAGTAATAGTGGTCAAATAATACATGCCCTGTGAGACCTGATTCTTTTTTCTATWTAGCTTGATAAAAATTTGGACTATTATACAAATGGCGCTGCAATATGAAAGTATCAAGAAGTCATCTTGCAAAAAGTTCTACATTTCTATTCTGGACTCCTAACATTTATGATAGCTGGCAGCTGGTCTCCCTTAATACAGCATTACCAGATACTGACTACTTTATTTGTGTCCAGAATTTTTTAGAAATATTTCAAGAGTAGAATTAAACAATATAATGTAAACTGAGTCCTTTACCATGTATTCCACAGGACATGGGAGGAGACTATTAAAGAAAATGAACCTTGGGAGTTGAATAAATCTAGAAAGAAGTATTTGGCCTGAAAATTTAGGTCAAAGTAGTTTTAAAACCAGTGGAAATTGAATTCCTAGGACAAAATTATTAATATGCAGATTTTGCTGAAATCATCGTCCTTGTTGATGTTGAACACTGAAACTGTTCCATTGAATTGGAATTTTTGCTTTGGCTTTATTTGGCGGGTTGAGGTTTTTTTCTCTCCTGAAAATTGATGAGAAAAAGCATTTTTTCTTTTGCCAAGCTGTAGAATATGAGGACAGATAAGCATCTGTTAGAACTGTCATTGCTCCAGAGAATTCTTTGGAGCTGCAATGGTGTCTGGGTTTGTCACATTGCTCCTTTCCACCAGTAGTTAGGGGTTTCTGTAATGATCAATTAGTGTGCATGCAATATGTGTGATTTGGCATGGGCCCCATATGGAATTATGCCTGACTTATCCTGTAGATTGCCCTAGAGTTGTCTTCTGAACTCTGCAGCTCATTTTTTGGCAGTCAGAATTGTAGGTTTCTGATGTTGCAAATAAATGCAAAGTTCTAAGCACCAGCACTGCACTTTTCTGTTTTCTTTTTTTTTTTTTTTAGCAGTGAGTTTAAAGAGTAACTCCTTTCAATTGTCCATCTGGAAAACATTGATTTGCATCACTGAGAATACAATTTTTTTTTCTACCAACAGGCTCAATTTTCTATATGATCAAAAAGCAAAGGCAGTTAAAATAATCTTCAATAAGATGAAAGTCTTGAAATACCTAAAAAAAAAAATAAAAGGAGAAATTCCTCCAGTCACACGTGTAAAGGAGGGAAGCATATTCACAGAGGCACACAGAGAGGTTGCAGATACAAGGTTATCTCTATTGGTCACCTCTAGTGTATTAAGAGGTTTTTAATTACAGTAGTTTCAATTACATTAATTTCATTAGAAGTCTGTATTTCTCTACTGAAATTTAAAGTAGGACTTTGTATCACTGAATTAAATTTCTTACTGTTTTTATTTATTCACATTCTTCTTTGATTCTCTTGTGGTATTTTTTTTTTCAAGAGCAAATGTGATATTTTTACTTTTGATGATTTTTAACTTGAATAACTTGAAATATACAAAAAATACTATGAGGCTTTTTAAATCTTTCTTGCTTTCTTTAGAAAGAAAAGCATATTTGAATGCATACACACTTACTGTTTAAACATCATTGTGTTTGAGAACAATTGGGAATACTATGGAAGATCTAAGCTTTGGAAGCAAATTAAAGTTACCCTTTAATTATTGTCCTTTTAAGGTTAGTACTTTCCACTGGCAATCCATTAAAAGTCTCATTTCTGTGCCTGGTTTCTCAGAGCAGGGACCACACTTTCAGATGCCTGAAGAAGCTGCCATGCCCTGATCTTCTTCATGCTGCACCTGCTACCACTTACCACTGTGCTTTGTCTTAAAAATGTTTTCTGGTATTTAATGTGTCCCTCTGCAGACATGGACTCAAGATTAGGAGCTTGTAATAGTGGTTTTCAAAAATCCACAACAAATCAAGATAGAACTGTGTTCTTGGCATGTGTGCCTTAGCTTTGGCAAGATTTTCATGTATCTCTTAAAAATTTGTACGTTTTTTTTTTTTTGTTGTCCTTGTGTTCATAAATCTCTATATGAAAGTATCTGTAGTCAGAAAAGTCATCTTAAATGCCATTTACTGAACAAGAAAGCTTTACAGCTGCAGGACTTTGCAGTATTTCTTTGAGTGTCTTTCAGAGTCACAGCAGGATAAGTTTGTCCCACTAYGGATTTTCCATCAGCAAACTCTCACCCACAAATAGATGCTGCTCTGGCATAGGAGATCTGTGAGCTCAGTTACCATCTGCTCTCCTGCTGTCCAAGCAGCTTCATCTCTGGCAYCTCTTCCATCAGAAGTTTGTGCAATCTTAGACAGAACACATCCAGAAACTATGTTCTTCATCCAGAAGTCCTTCCATGGTTGGTCGCCCCCTGGAGAAGATGATAAGCCATTCTTCTGAATCACAGGAGGCAGAAAATCTGTGAAGAGCWTGGAACACAGAGCTTGTGGATGGGATATAATGTGTGTTGGAAGGATGAAGAGGATTTAGGGAAAATAYGAAAAACTACCTATATGAAAGGCTAATAAGTTGGCTGAAGAAACATATTTGCTCCTTCAGAGCCCCTACATCTTGTAAATTGCGCCGTGTATTTTGTGAGCGGTGAGGAATTTTTCCAAGTGGTTCAAAGTCATCTGGTCATTGCAGTGGGAGGATAGGAATCAGCATGGCTGGCAGTTCCCAGTCCTGCTGGAAGTCATTCCTGCCTCAAGGATAAAGTGAGCTTCTGCAAGAGAAAGTGAGTTGCTCAACAGGAGACTGATCTCACTCAGGGTAAGGAGGAAGTTTGAGACCAAAAAGATGGGAGTTAGAGGACCTTCAATTGTTTAATTCAATTATTATGTTTGGTGTGAAGCTTTAGTTTATTGCCTTTTTTTAATCCCTGTAAACCAACTGTGCAATCCTGCATAACCATACTAAATGCAATACCTTAATTTTTTTTCTCTTTATTTTTTACCACGTTAAAAAAAAAAAAAAAGTCAGTCTTGCATTACCATTGGCTCTGCTGAACATATGTGGTATATGTACAAAAAAATACCCCAAGCAACCAATCTTCAAAATAATTTATTGTCAAACTAGTGGCCAGAAAACTATTAAATCAATCTTAAAATGCAGTTATCTAAGAAAGGTCCTAAATGACTTCCACATTTAAAAATGGAACAGTGCAATACTTAGCTGCTACATGCACTACATTTCGGTTTAGGAATTTTGACAGAATCTACTAAAGGTGTGAAAATATAAATGGCTTTTTAAGTACACTTAAAATAAAAATTATGAAAGTGGAAATGTTCTGTCAAAATGAAAAAAAAAGGAAATAAATAAGAGAAAATTATTGTACTCTTCTAACTTGTAAAAATAAGCTAAATTGTAGTTAGTAAGTTCCCATTTGCCTCACAAACATGCATTAATGTTTTTTTGAGATTTTAGTTCCTTCGTTTGCAATAAGAAGAGCTTTATATCACTGACAGCCATCAGAAATTTGTTACTTTTTATGCTGTTGGGATGCAATCTAGTTGGATTTTGAGGTTCTCCTTGAGTTACTTAGTTATGATTGAAATGTAGTGTAAAAATAATTTAAGTCTTACCACCTATCTAGATATGTTAATGAACAYTTTAATAGTAAATCAGTGAAGAAGAATTTGGGAGAAAAAAAAAACAACAAAAAACCTAGAAGAAAGGTCTAAGGGTATAAAGAGAAATAATATTTTGGAAAAAAACTGTAATTCAGTGTGATTATGTGTAGAAAATCTCYTAGAAAATGCAGCAGTTGAGAGTCAGTTTCCTGGATGGTGAGGAGAAACAGCTCTATGGTTCTACCCAGCTGYTGGGCTGGTTTAGCAGAGACTACAAAATTCACACTTTACTTATCCACAGTTCCAGGTCCCTGCTGGCTTTCTCAAGGAAAATATAGAGTCTGAGAAATGACATTAAAGTAGGTTTTAACTTCAGGAAGTACCAGATCTAGACATAAGGGAACTTTYATCTAATGATGGACAGTTCCCCCTCTCATTAGCTCACAGCATTACCTCTTAAGCTCTGACAGACTTTTACCAGCCCCAGCAACCAGTGGCTCAGACCTCAGACTAGTTCTTTATTTTTGCTTCTTGGGGAAAAAAAAAAAAAAAAGAGAAAAATATTTTTTAAAATTCCCACGGGGTTATTTTATATCACTATGAAATTTCTGTCACTGTCATATTGTCTGGAAAAATCCCTTCGCCAGGATATCTTCTCCTGGGAAGCTGAGAAGCCTCAGAGAAAAAGGAAAACAATATTATCTCATGTGCTTCTCCTGTGTTTTGCTGCTTTGGAATGTGGTTGGAGATTGTTTATCCAACATRTGAATTGTTTTTATTTAGTGACTAATCACCGTCCAGCTGTGTCAGAATCTGAAGAGAGAGTCATGAGTTTTTAATTAGTATCTTGTTAAACCTTCTGTAAGTATCCTTTTTCTATTCTTTAGCATAGTTTTAGTATAGAATTCTTTAATGTAATATAATATMATGAAATAATAAATTAGCCTTCTAAGAACATGGAGTAAGATTCATCATTTCTTTCCCGCCACAGGGGACCCCGAAAACACCACACATCTCTAGATGGTGAAATGGCTACAAGTGATACAGTTCCATCTGAAATGTGTCCAAACTAGAAGACCAGCTTATAATTCAGACTTTGGAAAAGACTGCCTTAAAAAGAAGCCCTTTCCTCAAAACTAAATGCCTCAAAAATAGTATTTTACCTTCCAAAGTGGTATAGCATATATGAGGTCATTAGTGACTTAACTCCACCATCTTCCAGGACCTCAACAAATCCAGTGCAAAACAAAWGAAGAGTCCTTTTTATTTATTTATATTAAATTCAAACCTAGTGAAGAGCAGACTAGGAGGCAGAATGATTGGCTTTACAACATATTTCCTCCTYAGAAACACAGAAATCAGGAAGAGCYCTGGGATTACCTAATTCACWGGCATCCATRTCAGAAAAYACTTTTCATAACCTATTTCTAATCCATCATGGAAATAAAATGAGGATTTTTTTTTTCCTCACACCAGTGATCCTGCTGAATGCTCTGAGGGACCATAGCACTCCCTCCAGTGAAGACTTCTGTTGTCACACCTCTGCTGGCAGGCTACAAATTTGTGCCTTCAGATCCCCAGGATGGCCAGAAAAATGGAGCACCTCTTGCATGAGGAAAAGCTGAGAGAATTTTGTTTGCTCAGCCTGGGAAAGAGAAGGATTTGGGGTGACCTAACTGTGGCCTTCCAGTACCTGCAGAAAGCTACAAGGAGGATGGAGAGGGAACTTTCACAAGGGCATGTAGAGACAGGACAAGGGGGAATGGCTTTGAGCCAAAAGAAGGCAGGTTTAGATCAGATACTAGGAAGAAACTCTTTACTTGAAGGTGGTGAGGCCATGGCACAGGTTGTCCAGAGAAGCTGTGGATGCTTCATCCCTGGAAGTGTTCAAGGCCAGGTTGGATGGGGCACTGAGCAGCCTGGTCTGTAATGCTGTCCCTGCCCATGGCAGAGGGTTTTGATCTAGATGATCTTTAAGGTCCCTTTTGACCCAAACCATTCTGTTATTCTGTGATGTTTTTAAGGTCTGGAAGTTCTGTTGTACATCCTTAAGAAATCCCTTCCAAACGACAACGACAGTAAGAAAAGAAAACAAGGCCCCAAACCTTTCTACAGTGGTATGCTCTCTATGAACACAAGTAGGATAATTCTTCAAGAAATATTTAAATMAAAAATGTTWGTGAAGAAAAYATAGTACTTYATACACTAATATTTTAATATTTGTAGTTTCAGGCCAAAGAAAATAGAATAGAGAGCACATCAACTGCTTTGTTGATTAAAACCCATGAAACCAGCAGACATATTCCYAAGGTTAAAATTCAGGTCCAGATTTATGTGCTCTCAAGTTTACAGGTACATGACTGAATAAAARGTGCTTATTTCAACCTGCAAGTTGAAAATAGAAAAGCTTGATGACCTTGAACTGACCAGGAAAGRCTTCCGTTGAAATCTGAGTAAAAATTTTATTGATTTTCTTTTTTATAATTCTGATATAATCTACTGTAAAAAAAACACTGAGCTATTTATAGATCCTGTTTTTCCATTTTTCATAATGCAAGAATTGAAAATACAATGAGAACAACTGAGGCAGTGCTCAAACTATGYTTCATTTTCAAAGTGGATAAAGCACTGGGAGCATTGCTTCTTCATTTTCCTGTATGTCACATAAAAATTAATCATATTTTTTTACAAGATTGTCTGTATTTTCTTTTGTTTCAATGTCCCAAATTCAAATGTGGACTCAAATAGAGAGTAGCAATATTCCAAACTTAGCATGTAAGGAAAGTGATAGTTCAGTATCTTCTCTGTTTCCAAAAGCTTGCAAGAAATAGATTTTCTCTTTAGGACATCATAGTTTTAGAAAGCAGGAAGAAGCTGGAAAACAGCCATACACATGACATAATTCCCTCAAAGACTGGAAGGTGTCCAGATAGGAACATCAAGAGGCTTTTAGTGTTGTTAAATTAGAATTAATTTCCCTTCTGGGAGGGGGCTAATTTGCAAGAAGAAAAGAAAAACAAGCTGCAGTAGAGATTATACCTACTAGGTATGGCATAGTTGTTTACTGAATTTCTCCCTTTCCAACCCTTCTCAAGATATCACTGCTATGAAATAAAAATAAACAAATCTTTAATTAAACAAGTCCATTGAAATGATTGCTTTTGGTTTGGTTTTTTTGGGTCTTGTTTTTTTCTTGCAGCCAGAAGTTAACTTAGACTGATAAATAAAAACTGGCAATAATTATATAAGCTTTCCAGTAATTTCATTTAATTATTTATATCTTAGAATACAGGAGAAGGATGTTTCAATGAAAGACTTTGTAGTGCAATCAAAACATACAGCACTATGTATTTACATATGCACAGTATGTGAGCTTTGAAAGGGTTTCTTCATTACCTGTAAGATGGATCGCCATCCAGAGGGACTCTAGACAAGCTCAGGAGGTGGTGCGTCCATGAAATATCAATGAGGTTTACTAATCTCATTTCTCCCTTTCCACCCTTTCTGAGAGATATCTGCTATTGAAAACTAGAAAATAAACAATCTGTTAATTAAACAAGTCCATTGAAAGCATGCTTTTTTGTTTGGCGTTTTTTTGGGTTTTTTCTTGCCCCAGAAGTTAACTTTAGACTGATAAAATATAAAAATGGACAATTAATTATAATGAAGCTGTCACCAAAGTATACATTATTGTTAATTATATTCATATTAGGGAATCCAAGGGAGAAGGATGTTTCAAGAAAGACTTTTAGTGCAATCAAAATACATGCAAGTATTTTTCATGGTAGCAAGAGTATAAAGCTTGAGAAGGTTTCCTTCCATACTAGAAGGATGGGGATACATCCAGAGGGGATCTGTAGACGAGCTTCAGGGAGGTGGTCCATGCGAAATAGTCATGAGGTTTAAATCTCATTCGTCTCCCTTTCTAACCTTCTCAGATATGACTTGCTATGAAATAAAAATAAACAAGGAAATCTTTTAATTAACAGTCGCATTGAAATGTGCTTTTTGTTTGGTTTTTTTGTTTTTTTCTTGCCACCGAAGTTAACTTAGAACGTAAAATAAGAATGGCTAATTATAAATAGAGTACTTTTAGTTGCAATCAAACATAGCATGCTAATTTTAATTGCAAGAGTATGAGATGAAAGTTTTCCTTCCATAGGCCATGAAGAGATAGGGGATGCATCAGAGGGACTACAGACAAGGGCTCAGGAGAGTGGTATCCATGAGAATATTAGGAAGAGAAGTTTAAATTCACAAGGACCGGGTGGCTGGTGTTGCACACGGGTCATGGTAAGCTCTGGTGTCAATCCGGCCTGGGGAATGAGCAGATTGAAAGGCAAGCCTGAAGAAGTGACTTGGGGGTGGCTGGTGGAGGAGGGCTGGACATGCCTGGCATGGCACTCACAGCCAGAGAGCCAAACGTGTCTGGCTCATGGCAGCACGTGGGCAGCAGGGGAGGGAGGGGTATGTGGATATACAAATATCCAGTATTTGTTGAGTGAGTCCAGAGGGGGTACAGAGATGATGAGAGGGAGAGAGACACTCTGCTATGAGGAAATGCTAGAGAGAGATGTGCGGCTGGAAAGGGTAAGGCTTTGGCGGCACATGAGCTGTTGATGGCTCCAGAACCTGAGAGGAAAGCTACACAGAAACACTGGAGAGGGACTTTTGAAGTGATGTAGTGACAGGCAGAGAAAGGGCTTTCAGACTAAAAAGAGCTGGATTTAGATTAAATATTAGGGAAAATTATTTTTCTTGCGAGATGGGTTGAGCACTGGAACAGGTTTTCCCAGAGAAGTTGTGGATGCTGCATCCCTGGAAGTGTTCCCAGCCAGGCTGGATGGAGCTTTGAGCAAGCTGGWCTAGTGGACTGTGTCCCTGCCCATGGCAGGGGGTTGGAACWGTGTGRTCTTTGAGGTCCATCCATCCCAGCCCACACCACTCTATGAAAATCATGTGATTAATTAAAAATGCTGGCAAATTAGCTGTGAGAGTCTCAGTTTTCGTGCCTGCTAGCTAAAGCCTAACCAGAGTGCCAAAGTGAAGATACACTGGTGTGAATATTCACATCTGGAGGTCCTTTGTGTCCTTTCTGCCTGAAGCTTGCTGAGCAGATACACTTATATGGTGAGTAGCTAAAGGTGCATGTTGAACCATGGAAGGGCTGTCAATGGGGCAAACCAGATATCTGCAATCAAAGGGTTTCCAGGACCCAGTGGTCTGTATCAAATTCTTCTCCTGTCCATAAACCTCTAAAGTCTTCCTAAAGTGTAAGAATGAAATACAAAGACTCTTAATTATATTGATTTCTCTTGCTTTTATTCTAATAAATTACTTAAGATGAAGGTATATGTACTGAGTATGTTTTTTAAAGCTTTGTATAGTTTCAGTTACCATCATGCCACCTTAATTCCTTGATATAATTCACTTAAGGTGCAAAATCAGAGGTTGGCCCATCCAAAATGTGACCACATATTGCCCCAAAATGCAATCTGACTCTGGTTTCTTSCATCACCATCTTCAACATTACTAAAAAAGATTCTGGATATTAAATGATATGTGTGTGTTTTAAAAACTCTTCCTTAAATTTATGTTTTTATCCACTCATGCAAATCTGTCTGCCTCCAGCATAATTTTATGGGTAAAAATGAAAGTTTAAATAGGAGATGACATGATTTKGTGTACCTGTGGATGCAGGGCAATATAGCATCCTGTATTTGGCAAGTGTGAATGATGAGTAAAAAGGATATCTAGCCAGTAAATATCAGAAAGTGTGATAATCTATCAAATTTACTTCTGTGTTACTATTGACTTGATTACTTGTGCTATTTAGATTCAGGAATTGAGTAATTTACTACCCAGTGAAAGAACCAGACACTTAGACAAGTAGGATAGGTTCATGTTTTGATTGTGAAATTTGACAGCACGGTGTTTTAAAGGCTGTCTCAAGGAGACAGGAGAAATAAGAAGAAAAAAAACCCAAAAGTAGAAAGCAAAGTGAAAAAAAAAGAATATCCTTGCTCTCACCAGCATCTAATAAGGAATTAAATTTTACTTTCTTCATTTACAAACAGTCAGAATGTCATATGTGTAAAAAAAAAGCCAAACAGCCCTCAATCTCTACATGAAATTACTCTGTGTTGAGATAAAAAAGAGAGGGTTTCTACATCAAAAAGCCATTACACATTGTACCCAATGTGTTACAAAACCAAGTTCCCTAATTATAAAGCAGAAAGTTATGCTTTCAAAGACTCTTTTTTTTTTCCTTTCAGTCAAAACTAAAAGAATGGGAAGATGACCCTGGCAGCCTCCAAGAAGGGCTTCTAAGTAGAACAAGRCTTGCATTTGTGTAAATAGGATCTGTCCTTCAAAATCCACTTTTCAAAACCAGGTAGRTATTGAAATGAGCAGGTTGACAATATGCAGTCTATCAAGAAGTTTTTGATRTTTTTCTGTAGAGGTAATGGCTGGGAAATCTGTCTCTATTACCAAACCCATCCTCAGRAAAGCCAAAATTATCTGAGACAGGATACATAATGTTTAATGCTAGAAATTAACTCCATTCATTTGGAAAATACCTATCAGCTCTGTATTTTGTTGCATACTGTAATTACAAAGTTAATTTTGCAAATCTCATAAGCTGAGCACTTTGAAGATTCATTTGAATTCTTTAAATGCTGGGCCTAATAATGTTGCAGGTATTTTGAACAACTTTATTAAACTGAAGAAAATTATTCTAAAGACCTTAGAGACAGAAAGAAAAAAAAATAATTTAAAAACTATTTCTACTTTTCTGTCACTAAAAAGAATAGATCTAAGGAYAAAAATGATAAAATTTTGAAAGAAATGAATTCTATCTAAAATTGATAATACATTAATAGATCTTATATTTCCTGTAATAGAAAGAATTAGTAAATGTTTTTGTAATAGAAAATATTTTAAAATCTATGTTGTTTTCATTCTTAACYCTCAACAGAACTGAGAAATGTTGCTGAAAGATCTTGGAAGCAAGAAAGGTGATTTATCTCCCATCCTTGGATGGGAAAGGATGCAGAACCATAAGTCATGCAGCCAGAGGAGATTAGGATGTCAGGTTCAGCATCGACCACCTGGGATCTGGTACCAAAGCCACTGAAAGGAGTGCAATAACTGAAAATGGGTGACAATATCTTTGGGCAAAACTTGCATCTATGCACAAGATGAAAGGCTGTTTCCTGTAGCTGCTGTTCAGAAAGTCTTCTAGATTTAGGTGACATAGATGTGGGCAGAGAGGTATCCAGGTTAAGAAATAAATAAGCCTAAACAGAATCCTTATGTCTGTGCTAAAAATATCTTTTTATTGACAGAGATTCTCAAGTGCTGGTTGAGAAATCAATATTTGTGTTAGTACCACCCATAATATTAATATATGAGCAGAATTAAAAATTAACTTTTAAAAGCCATATATTTTAAGGGACATGAAATTATTCCTAAAATTGAAATAGCTACTTCAATCTAGTAGGTCTGCATGCATTTTCACTGGAATACCACAGCTAAGAGCTGTAACATTTTCTGATTTATTATGTCTTGCACTATATAAGATGGAATTTTAGATCTGTGGAGAAGCTTGGTATCTCAAGTGTATTCGTATCAGAAGCAGAATTTATGAGGATACTTGAAAAGCCATACAAAGGATGTTACAGAGGAGCTTTGAAGGTTTTCCCCAGCCTTACTCATGCAAGAGTGGCCCAAAAAAACTGGTTATTGCACAGGAATCAAAGCTGAGGATTTAATCTTCAGATGGAGCTGCCTAGTTCTGATCAGAGATATTGCATGAACATATAATTAAGAAAATGCTGATTTTCTGCCACGTTGGTTTTCACTAACCATGAGAAGACCTGATGAGGATGATATGAGTAWGAAGGAGGAGCTCTTGAAAGCAGCACTTGCAAAGAGATTGGGTTCTTTACTCAAGAGCAAGAGCCCAGCAGAGCTGGTAACTGGGTTTTGCATTTCTCATACAGATCAGAAAGCCCAAGGCTATAGGTCCATGGGTTTTTTCTGTTTCAGTGGCTCTTTCTTTATGAAACTGGATCCCATTAAGAGGAATGAGAGCCAGAAAATGGCTGTGCAGTGTCTGTATAGGCTGGGACAATAATACCTGAATTAAATGAAAAACCTTTTCCCAGCCAAATGTTATGACCTCTGGGAAGCAAGGAATCTTTTTCAGAGGGAGTTTTAGGAGGATTTTTTATTTTTACCTCTAATGAATGGTGACTCCAAATTTCACAGTGTTTGCTTTTGCCTTTTGAGAAGCAGGATTTTTTTTAAAATGCTTTTAAAACAGGTTCTAATCTTTCAGCACATTGGACCATTATGGCAGTTCAGCCTACATCATGAGGTATGCTTTRCATCCTTATACTCTTCTGTTCATCCCTTTCCTAGAGGAGAGTTCACAGCTCGTGGGATTTATATGCTATGCAGGAATTAAGAACGAAATAAGCACAAGTAGATTGAGATTGTTTGACAGTACCAATCTTCATGTGGTTGTAAATCAAGGAGGCCTAGCCATCCTGAAATAATGATTTCTGAGGTAGTAATTTCTTCTGTAACTTTATATATATATACATATATATTTATACATATATAGATATATATGGTACATAAAATTTKAAGTCCTTTATTGTAGAGGGATACAGTATGRGTAAATGAAGGTGGTATAGAATGTAATCTTATCCCCCAATGAGTTGCAGCTGAGCAAATACTAAAAATTAGGAGCAGGCCTAACCTTAAATGGCCACACCTGTAGCCAATAAGAAGAATGGTATAAAAGAGTGGATTGGTGGGATCTGGAGTCAGATGGTTACTGCAAGGTTCAGGAAGAGTCAGTGCTTAGAGGAGATGCCTATGAGAAACATTGAGGAGGTATGAAACTCTGAGGATAAGGAACCCTTGCACCATAACAATAATAGAACTCTTGATATATAAGACAAAAAATGGTGACCCTGACGTGATCTGGGAGAAAAAGGGTTTAAATTCTAAACTATATTGCCCTGTGGATTCAGGATGACTCATGGATTCGAGACTAAACTATAACCCTGTGGATTTGTGGAAAAAGGATTTGAGTACTAAACTATTGGCAAAATATGTCAATTACAGCTATTGGTGTTTGTTAAATACGAGTGTAAAAGACCTTGAAGGTAAGTGTTTGTAAACTGGGAAGAGCTATAGAACTGAACTAACATTTAGAAATATATATATATGTGCAGTAATATGCTGTTTGAACACTTGTATAACTCTTAGTTCTTAAGTGAAATGTACAAATGTGTCGTAATGTTAATTTATTTGAACATGTACTTTGGAAATGCTGCAACTCTGTGGTTAAAAGAAAAAGGGGGAAATGTAGGGGGATACAGTATGGGTAAATGAAGGTGGTACAGAATGTAATCTTATCCCCCAATGAGTTGCAGCTGAACCAATTACTAAAAATTAGGAGCAGGCCTAATGTTAAATGGCCACACCTGTAGCCAATAAGAAGAATGGTATAAAAGAGTGGATTGGTGGGATCTGGAGTCAGATGGTTACTGCAAGGACCAGGAAGAGTCAGTGCCTAGAGAAGCTGCCTATGAGAAACATCAAGGAGCTACAAAACTCTGAGGGTATGGAACCCTTGCCCTACAATGATAATAGAACTCTTGGTATCTAAGACAACACTTTATGGTTTGTGCAGATCTCTCTCAGAGCTGAGACATGCAGAGGTTTTCTCGTTCTGTCTGTTGTGGTCATGTGGCCATGAAGGAAATACGGCATGAGCAAAACACCAAGCCACCTGCAGCCAAGCTTGAGAGAAACTCTAAACCTTGGAGGCACACTTAGAGTAGCAGAGCTAAATCAAACAGAGCCATGTGGGAATTGTTATCCACTTATAACCTGGTGATTCTGTCATGATGCTGGGGAAAGAGAGCTGCTAAATTTTTTTGGCTAAGAGTATTGAGAAGCACAGCTATAGAAGAACTGTGTGCCAAAAGCATGGGGTTTTACTAAACAGGTATTTAAAAAAATACTGCAAATATTCTTACTTATGCAATATTCTTACTTATGTATGCTAATAGAACAGCTTTTTACCACTTCCTCTCAATTTTTTTGTTCTTTTACTTTTTTTTCCTCCAAATCCTATCTTTCTTGCTTTTCTTTCCCGAATGGTGATGCAGTTCTGTAAAAATTTTGAAGTACACCTTTTTTTCCTGAATTTTAGATTTGGTTGACAAAGGGATAAAAAYCTCCTTAAAAATAAGAAAAAAAAATCTGTTTTGCTAGATCAATTTTAATTTAAATGTACCAAACARTGTTGCACTTTAGACTTCAAAGGAAGTTAATTTTTAAATACGTTCAGCTCAGCATTCCCCTCTCTCTARGAATTCAATTACAGATATTGTCAGGCCAAAACATTCTTTCCTGACAAAATCTTGCTTTAGTGTAAACCTAATTTTCATTCTCACAGTGAACGGAGGCAGCATTGCATGTTGTCCCAAATGGAGATGAACGTGTGACAAGCTGGGAAATAAGTGGAAATAAAATCAATTTTTCCCTATTAGTGTCAAATTAAGAGCAAAGTAAGCTGTAGAATTTGCAGTAGCAGAAGTGACAATTGAAACAAGTGTCCTGAACAAACAAACAAGACCTATTTTAATTCTGTTAGGTAAGGGGACCTTTGCTGGTGGTGATCTTAAAATGCACAAGGGAGTGTCTATTCAAATTCCAAACCAGCAGCCAAAGATCTGAAGCTAAAAATATAAAAATAGTGAAAATTAAAAGAAACTTATTCTTACAGAATTTGAACTGTTAACAGGGGCCAATATAAATGTCACTAATATTTGGATTTGAGGGTATCAGTAAAAAGTATTGCTGTCTTTTTTGCTTTAATTTGAGCTCTCTTTTCACAAATTCAAGTAAGTATTCACATGAAAAAGAAATAGCATAGAAATCTGGTTTCTTTCTTATTCTTTCTCCTTTCACTTTGCACAACTTCTTTTCTGTTCTTGTGATTCTCTCAATACCCTGTATGTGCCTGGAGGACTTTAAATATATTTTTTAACCTTCTCCYTCCCCTTTTCTCTGGGTCTTTCCCTGTCTGTGGTGCCTGAGATTCTCTTTCCCCACATTATTTTTTTTAGTTGACTGCTTTCTGTGCTGTGGCTCATGGTTTTGGCTCATGCCTTCAGTCTTTTACTGAACAACATCAAAAATTAATTTCCTGGCTTTACTGAATACTTATCCAATTTAATATAGAACATATTCACAATGTATTCTTTCAAAACTGTAGAAATGATTGGACCAGTGGTTCTACAGTTTTAATTTACTTCTCTCCCTCCCATTACACCTAAACCMAAAAAAAAGGCAACATATGAAATGCAAAATGTTAAAAAACAGGGAAACTTTTAAAATGCTGTTGATGACTGGAGAAATTTTTTTCACTTTAAATATAGTTGTTGCATAATTAACATAAATTGACATAACCAACATTTTGTAATTGGATTCTGTATTAATAAATTCTAATTGTAAAAACACATGGATTTAATTGACATTTAACATGTTAGCTATTGCAAGCTTGATATCAATTAACACACTTATCAAATGTCAATTACCAGTTTTTCAGTTTTAATTGCTGTGAAATTGACTTGCCATGGGCTACCTTTTTAAATGTTAATGTATTAGCAGTGTTCACAGATTTGATGTAATAAATACAACATYTAATGTACACTTATTGCTTATGCAATTTGACTACAGTATATGAAAAAATAAGTGTATTTTCTTCATACTTATTAAACAACAGCAAGAAGCCTTTTACTCATTAATTTACCATACAATTAAACTTATGCCACTTAGAAATAATTATCCCACAGTATTCAGAATAGCTAGCCAGACAGGCAGGTCACCATTTAAAACCAGCATTAGATTAGAACTATTTTCTGAGCAGTGTGTTGTGCTGCCAACTTGCTTTTTAATACAGAATTCTCCATGCACCTCTTGTATTTCCTTGTGTTACCTGTATAAATTAAGACTGGGTTATATTCTGTATTCTTTAGAAAAAAGAGAAAAAAGAAGCCTGGTAGTCCAGCTAGCGATGATGATCCTGTCAAGTGAGCTGAATAAATGTGYCCCTTCCCTTACTTATGGCACTGGGCCATCGTGCTGATATAAGATTTTGGCTGCCAGGAGCATTTTTGGCTTGACAGCTTTGTCATTGGCATCGTCTTAAAGGATGAAATTTCCATGGTGTATAGAACCATTGTGCTAAGCTCATCCACAGCGTTTCATTTTAATCTGTAGARCTGACATGCTTTATGAAGCCAGGCACTATCCTCATTTTAATGGAGAGGAAAGTGAGATGCAGCAAGGTCAAGTGGTTTGCCTAAAGTCCTGGAACTTGGCAGGGAAAATAAGTTCTGGTTCAAGTTCCGTTTTTTGGAGCGGCAAGCGGATCAGGCTTTCCCAAAGGCAGTGTATAGTGGTGATGGATGAAAGGAGTGTTAATCACAGGCCTCCTGGAAAGGAGGGCTGCTTATTTAGCAGAATAGAATGAATATTTAAAAAGGCCTTTCAGAGTATTGTAGAATAAATGCATATATCTGTAAGTTATTATGGGTTTAGGGCTAGCTATTAAGTGAAAGGATCAATGCATCAAATAGTCAATGCAGAACTTTTTGGGACTAGAGCTATGTGAATCATGATCTCCTAGTCTGCTAATGARACGCACAAAGTCAGGGATCAAACTTTGCATCAGACTAAGCTGGAGGATTGGAGATATCTTCCTCCCTTCTCCCCTCAAATAAGAATGACCCGCACTGCTGGAAAATATATGTTTAATTATTAACGGGAGCTAAATCCCTCCTCAGCCAGCTCCAGCAGGAGCAGCTGGCCCTCAGCATGCCCTGAAAACCATGATCAAAATGAGGTGTTTGGATCAGGAGCCAGGTAGAGCATTTAGAGCAGCACTTGGCCAAAGGAAGTCACTTCAGGGCTCTCTCCTGAGGATATGTTTGCTGAAGGGTTCTTGTTCCTTCATGGATTGCAGCTCTATTCTAATCAAATGAGCTAAAAATCTCATTTTAAGCACCATGTATGAGTTGCTGGCTCTGCTGAATCCAGTAAAGATGCTTCTCTGTACGAGTCAGAAAGTAACCCTGTTCAAGCATATTCTTTAATCACCAAAAACTAATAATATGCAAAAATGCACAAATATTAACCTCATCATTTCCTCCTACGTGGGTATTCTTCCTGCAGGGCCAGGAAACTTTTTCCCCTTCTTTATGTGAGGCTGGAGTTGCTGGGGTGAGTCTGCAATAACAGAAGATATCTCCTTGTAGGCTTCCAGGCTATTGCCCCTGCTGACAGGAGGATCCCACCGCTGCATTTCCCATTAAAACCCAGAGCTGCTCTGCCGAGCTGCTGATGGATCATCTCCCCTGCAGTGCTTCCCACTGAGAGCCAATCCCCACCCTCCCCACCAAAGAAACCATCTGTTGCCATATCAGGCTTCAAACACAAAAAGGAAGGGAACTGGAGGTATCAGAAGTGACATTTATGGTGCCTTCCTAAAGATCAACAACTCCTCCCTCCACTGATAAAATAATATCTTAAATGATCCCCCTGTTTTCTCACCCATTGCTTTTACGTGTTCTGTACTGGGACTGCATGTGAGAATTATGACAGAGGAATGCAATGAATTGATGAAAGAATTGATTCTAAATTAATCTATTGTCTCCTTGCACTCTTAGGAGTCTCTGGGTGCTAATAGAGTTTCATTATATCTATTAGTTTACTATAGCAGTTTGATTGCTATTACTTTATTAAATATATTTCAGGGGAAAAAAAGTATTCCCCAACAGTGTCAAGTCAAAGAATAATATTAAACCCCAGCTCTATAGTGCTCTTGTGTCTCTGATTATTAAGAATCATGTTTCATCTGAACTTTTTTAGTGGAGTTATGGAAGTGAAAATGTTGAACTGCCATCGACAATGAGTACATTTAATTAGAATGTCCCTCTTTCCCYGTTCCTTCCAAAAATGTCTCAAAGACTAGTATCATTAAAGATTTTATTTCAAGATAATATAATAGAAAAAATGGAGGGCATTGCAATAGACTTACTGGCTGGAAAAAGGATTGCATATCAGGCAAGAATTCATGACAAATGCACRTGGTGTAAGATCATATTTGGCATTTCAGTGGTTTATATGGTATTTTTGTCTTTAATAAATAGCTTTCATTAGGAAAGAAGAAAGCAATACTGTCTTTACGTGAAATATACCATAGTCCTGAATATTCATACTGCATGCATGCCAGTAATATGGAGGGAAACGTCTTGCCTATATATATCATCTATATATCTATATATATTGAGATCTCTCCCTCTCTGTCTCTATCTCTTTATATATTTGTATCTTCACATATATTATGATGCAGGATTTTAAAGACAATTGCACCTAGCAAATGACATGCTGGGAAGTTTTATGATAAGTTCTCAGAGCTTATAAGGTAAACCACTTCTAATGTGAACTTTTGATTGACTCCCTGGCATTCTCTCATCTAATCCATCTCTCCTGAGACTTAATTTCACGCTCCAAACACTGAGCAGCTTCAGACAGCTGCCATTTAAAAATAAATGAACATAAATAAGCCATCAATAACAAAGTCCTTCCCCTCTCCAGACCACCACACATAAGCTCACCCTGATGAGAAATGGCTGCTTTTTCCTTCATAGACAGAATTTCTCCCCATATGTGAGCAAAATCCAAGCATAYAATATCTTTTGCTCATCTCATGCCTGTGGTTGTCACTTAAAATGGTGCAAGGGCTTCTCTGCTGCATACTGGATCTGTGTAGGGGCTGCAGATTGGTGAGATTCACTCCTGGGAAAGGAAGGCACTGACAAAGGGAGCACGGGTGATCTCTGTTATYTCTCAGATCCCTTACACCTTCAGGAGGTCTCAATTCGCTGTTCAACTCATCAATATTCTGATCTTCACCTGCAGCTCCTTTTTACCCGTCCTCTTCTCATTTTTCCTAGCACACGTTAACGTGTACAGATTGTGAGCCACAGAATGTTGGCTACAGAGGAGACTCCAGGGTTTCTGGTAAGACAAACAGCCCTTGCCCAGGAAATCATCTGAGGTTTCTTTCCATAAGCCTGACAGCAGTGTAAAAGCTGGTTCACATTCCTTGGGGAGGGTCAGTGAGTTTCAGGAGAAACTGAAAATGAACATGGAGAAATGCTGGTTTTAAATGGTGAACATGGAGAAATGCTGGGCTGAGGATGGCCCTGCAAATCATAGTTGCAATGACCTTCTGGAATTTTTTCTGGATGGAAAGATTGTCATTGCCAGTTTTACTGAATTCCCTGTAAAACCTGAAATATGTCATGGTTAACAAAATGTTACTCTGACAGCATGTCTCATGGCAGGAGTATCCACACGTTTCAGAATGGACTTTTAGAAACGTGCTGCAATAGAAATGTTTCTATCAGCACCAATTAAAGAGAATAAATATCTTTGATTTYTGTCCCTGGAATAAAATTGGAATGCCATAAAATAGCATTGTCTCCCCTGAACTTGATTTACATAAAAACATTAGACCTGAAAGCCTTTTGGCCATATTGGCATGGGGTGCCTCACATCTTTGAAATTTCTGTGATCAAGTTTATGGGCTCAACACATTTCTATTGTACTTATACTAAAAATAGGTTAAATTATATATTGTTCACATGCTATATGAAATCTGCTTTTATTCAGGAAAAATCAAATTCTAGTTCCAAGATGCAGAAATTTAGCAGATATTTCTTCTCCATTCTTTTCCCAAATAAATAGGGCATTGTTTTAAAGGATGTTTGGAAACTGCCATCTTCCTTTTCTCACCTATCTTACACAATGAGGCTTATACAAACTGTCCAKTTGTGTTCATCAAAGAAACAGATTCTTCTTTGCCTGTTCTCAGTTTATGTAGTTAGGGTGGCTCGTAGGAGATATAATCCTTAAATTCCTGGCCTTAGCACTAAACCAGATGAAGTAATTTTATCCATTTCTTCTTTGCATTTTTATAGACCAAATAAAAAGTAYATAAATTTTGTTTTGCTGAAGACATAATCATAGCTATAAAAAATTTATCACTAGACTCAGTAACATAGTCCAAAGTGCTGGGACCAGAGAAAGCAATAATATACAAGCAACCCTTCTTTACTTTTACTGTTTATTAATATTATTGCTTAAGTACTCATGGTAATTTTATTGGAAATAGAGCTATAAGAATGGCAAAGTATTAAGGTGAAAGAAAGCAGAGGTTTATAGTTTATTTGCAAGTATAATCTTGGCCATGTTGGGGCATCAGGTTATGGAAATAATAATAAAAAACAATGCATCTCAAATATGTTTTCAATTGAGGGTTTCAATTTACAACTAAGAAATAATTTTTTTTAGAAAATCCAATTATATATACAAAGATTTTCATCTTTTTTTCGACTTTTTAAAAGATGTCTACCTACTCAGGTGTCGAGCATGAAATAAAATAATTAGAGCTGAGCTCTAATGAAAGATGTCTCAAGTGTTGAAAATGCAGATGTTGCAGAGAATGCTGACTCCTGGTATTTTGTAAGGAATTTTTTGCTAATGGTTGAAATATTTTTTCTAGAAGGCTAATGTGTAATGCCACTAAGTGTTATTGTTTCTGTTAATGGTCAGTCTTTGAACAATATTTTCTGGATTACTTTGCTATTATTTATATTACTGCCAGTGGGAAAAATACCAGAAAATGAAGAATCCTTTGTTGCATGATCTAACTTATAGAAATATCAGAAAGGTTTAGATATTTCATGCTTATGTGTCATTTTCAGTAAAACAAGGTCATTTCAGGGAGTTACCAGGAAAGGAGCATATGTTTCATGAGCATGGATGTGGCTAACACAGCTGTGTGTTAAAGCACCAAAATTCTCTGAAAGTGGAAATGATTGCTCCTATTCAAAATTCTCTGAAAGTGGAAATGATTGCTCCTATTCAAAATTCTCTGAAAATGAAAGTGAGGGTGAGGTGTTTTAATGTGCTTGCTGCTGCCCACAGGCAGACCAGGCAGAGGCTTTGCTGCTGCAAGTCTAGGAACATTCTATTTCAGTGTTAGAAAACTCTGTGTGTACATATTCGTGAGCAGTGCCCAAAATCCGGAGATTTCAGCATGTGCTGTAATGTTTAAATGATAATAGAGAGATGCTTTTAACAGCTTTTTATGTACAAAGAATTGGTTTAAACTTTTCATATACACAAGTAAGAAAATAGATACATTAGCCACATCAGCCATTTGCATCTAAACTGTAAATATTTGTTATGATTATTTAAAGTTATTTTGTCTCTGTATTTAGATAATATATTTTTTCTTCAACTTTTTAATCACTTTCTTCCCCTTCTTCCACCCTTCTWTTAATACTGCATGCATTCACATGTGGACAAAGGAAGTAGAAGCATGAAGGAAAATATAAATAACACAAGATAAAAACTTCCTTAATCTAAAACATGCATGACAGAAATCTGTACAGTTTTTCTGAATGTGTGGCTTCACTTTCATGAATTCTGGGTTATTCTCATGTAGCAGTCAAAAATGCATTGTGACAGACAATCAGAGTGCACAGAGGCCATTACCATGTCTCACKTGAAAGGTGTGTAATTATAGGGCACTAGTTTGCAGCTGAAGGGGATCTGCTTGAAGAGGAATAAAAGTATGCTGATAAACATTCTGACCATGCTTATCAGATACAGTAATACCTGATGATATTTTACCTTCTCTATATCTTCTTACCTGTACAAAACACTGCACATATCTTGGTGGCAGAAATTTTCTGGCTAAATGAAATATCCCTTTTAGGCATAACACTGTGAATTGCAACAATTTMGTTTCATACACCTGATCATGATTTGCTCTTCCTTTAAAACATGTGGTCTGTAACAGATTACATCCTGTGAACAGTCACTTGTAGATTTTTAAGTATTTTCTCTGCCTGAATCAGATGCAGGAGAAAAAAAAGATAGAGGGACACTCTTGCATGTGCTCCTAACTACATGTTCTAACTTSTTGTAGAACAAAATCAATATTCCTTGTAGGGAGTGGTTTTGTTGGTTGTGGATGAAAATTTGACTGGATCATAGTGGAGGATGCTCCTCTTTGGATGTCAGAAATATTGCCRCTTCATTTTCTTCAATTCACGTCTATTTTGTGGAACCTGCTAGTTCCAATGTTGCTTTCTAGTTTCAATAAACCTGCTTTTTTCCCCCCAAGAATATTATATGTGCTCCCACATTTTTAGAACASAATCTGACAATCAGAATTTTAGAAYAAGTATGGGGGCAATATCTTCAGTTTAAATATCCTTCACTTTGAAAGAGGACACATTTCATTTCATAACTAACTATTATTTCTAAGAAAATATGAAATAGTGAGATTTTAATTGTAGAAGTTTTATATACACATAGATATATACACAAATGTGTGGGCAAAAAGAGGAAGATTCTAAAGYAGTTTCTTATGTTTCATTTTATAATGAGAAAACATGTCCATAAGTTTTCATTTTTATTCCAGAATTAATAGCTATAATTTGTAGCACTATTTTCTCTTCTTAACTACTCCCCTGGAAAACTGAACACATCCTTTTGAGCCACATTATGTTACTGGTGGAAATGCCTATTGATTACTAGAATCAAATTTAAGACTTTCCACCCACCTTTGATTATTTTTACCCTTGGAATTGATGGAGGATTTCTTTATCTGATTTGTGTGTTTTATTTTTTCCTTCTGTTTTCAATATTTCACAGACTCCAGAGAGAAGCAGTAGGTACCATCACAARTGTGAGTACACCCTCCTGTCTGGGGAAGAGGTGGAAGGAAGGTAAAGAAAGGTAGAAATAGGGTAGGCAAGCAGATATTATAAATAAGACAAKCAAATGTTTCCCTGGTGCCATTGTCACCAAATCATTAACAGCATGTATTGCAGAGTTAAAATGATACTTTCACTTSATTTATTGAGGCTTTTGTGCAGGGAGATGTAAGATATGGAAATACCAGGAGCTGGTCACCAATGTGAGCTGGTGTGAGTGGATCTTCTGTAATGTATAGGATCTGCCAAGAAGCCTCCAGTGTTTCCCTTCTGAATGAATACAAGCTTCTTTACCCTTGATGAAAATCTGAAAATGATTTTTGGAAAAGCCAKTCAGAGTTTTGTTTCTGCTCTAAGGATCTAAAATTGAGCGATATGGTTCAATAAAGTTTCAACTTGCATGACAACAGATTGATAGTCCTTTATGAATTATCAAATAGATCTGATAGCTCAGTAATTYCTTATTGTTGTTTTTACACTGCCTAATTATTCTCAGCTCTGTGAGTTAGCAGCAAAACTTATTGGGGTATAAGGGAGAGAACTCTACAATAATGTCCCAAGGCAAAAGTGGGATGTCTTGGTAATGACCACTGTAGCATCACACATTGTGCTCATCACTCGGGTGACCTTTTTTGATACATTAAATTTGCCATTGCAGTTGCCACCTTGTCTCAGAATTCAAGTGCTTTCTCCTCTCCTGTGCACAGCCAGTTTTGTGGTTTAATGAAGTACGAAGGCTGTGTGATTTAGATGAAAAAAACAGTTTCAGAAAATTTTTTTTGTCTTCCTTATTTTAATGCTTTAAAGAGTACATCAGGAAAATTTCAGAATTAACATGGATCAGTGTAAAGAAGAGGAAATAAAAGAGACTTAGTGCTTCAGAGAARACCTGTTTATTTTACTATTTGTTAGTACAAAGTTGTATTAGTGACACAGCTTGATGGAGGAAAAGGAGACACACACAACAGCTTAAACACTGATGTATATTCTGGAGTCAGGCTCCATTTGTGCTAACAAGTCCAGGATCCCCTCCCAGGTATTGAAACTAATGTGGCAGGGAGCTCCYGAGCTGCCAAACCCAAATGACATTGTGCAGAGTGACAGTGGGTGTGCAGCCTGCATTGTTCAGGCCCTGAAACAGGGCCAGGAGGTGTCTGGGAGAATTCTGGTTGATGGGAGCCAATTCTATGTAGGGGGATACAGTATGGGTAAATGAAGGTGGTGTAAATGTAATCTTATCCTCTAAAGAGTTGCAGCTGGAGCAATTACTAAAGATTAGGAGCAGGCCTGATGTTAACAGGCCACACTGTAGCCAATAAGAACAGTGTTATAAAAGAGTGGATTGGTGGGATCAGGAGTCAGTTGGCTGCTGCAAGGACCAGGAACAGTCAGTGCTTAGAGGAGATGCCCATGAGAAACATTGAGGAGGTACGAAACTCTAACAATGTGGAATCCTTGCACTGTAATGACAATAGAACTCTTGATATATAAGAAAAAAAATGGTGACCCTGACGTGATTCAGGACTAAACTATATTGCCCTGTGGATTTGGGACTAGACCATATAACCCCGTGGATTTGGGGAAACAGGATTTGAGTACTAAACTATTGGCAAAATATATCAATTACAGCTATTGGTGTTTGTTAAGTATGAGTGTAAAAGACCTTGAAGGTAAGTGCTTTGTAAACTGGGAAAAGCTATAAAACTGAACTAACATTTAGAAATATATATATATCTATGCCATAATATGCTGTTTGAACACCTGTATAACTCTTAGTTCTAAATGAAATGTATAAATAGGTCATAATGTTAATTTATTTGAATATGTACTTCTGGAAATGCTGCAGCTCTGTGGTTAAAAGGAAAAGGGGGAATTGTAGGGGGATACAGTATGGGTAAATGAAGGTGGTATAGAATGTAATCTTATCCCCCAACGAGCTGCAGCTGGACCAATTACTAAAGATTAGGAGCAGGCCTGATGTTAACAGGCCACACCTGTAGCCAATAAGAACAGTGGTATGAAAGAGTGGATTGGTGGGATCTGGAGTCAGATGGCTRCTGCAAGGACCAGGAACAGTCAGTGCATAGAGGAGATGCCCATGAGAAACATTGAGGAGGTATGAAACTCTGAGGATATGGAACCCTTGATAATGATGATAGAACTCTTGATATAAAAGACAACAATTCTGCACCAGGGGCTTTCTCACAGTTCCAGTGGGACTTGTTTTCCATTCCTCAGCAATAGTCTGTCTCCTTGGAATGGTCACTGGCTAGGATGGCATAATGYTCATGCAATATCCATGACACATCTGCTCAGGGCAGGATCCTGAAACTATTTCTGTATAAAATCTTGTGATTGTGCCAGTCAAAATCACGCATCACTCCTATGCCATCCATTTAGTCCTTATTTAACAACAGTCTTTTAGTCACACCAGACACATATCAACCACTTCCCTTCATGCTTGTTCTTATTAGACTTACTCTTTTTTGCACCTCCTTTTTAGGTGGTAGCCCGAAATACATTATGGTACCAATGAATAAAGTCTAAAAGACCGTGAGTGTAAAGGAAAAAAGATTCCATCTGAAGTTAAATTTAGCAGATCATTGACTGGGCTGATTATTTTGTTCCATTTAAGTTCATTTTTCCATCATTCCATAAATATTCCATTTTCCTTTCCTGCYCTGTTCTCCCCTTTTCTCCCAGATATACTCTGATCCTCACCCACTGCAAATTTGTCTTATGAATTTCTAACACTTTGGCTTCTAATCTTCTTCTATAGACATAATGATTCCATTTCAGTTCTTGTCCTCTGTTCTCTTCCTTAATACTTCTTTTGAGTTAATGCTGTTAATTAAGAGTCAAATTTTTTATTTCTTCCAGAAGAAAATGAATTATTTCCTTACAAAACTGTCTGATGCCTTTAGGAAGAGATTGCTTTTTGAGGTTGCATTTATTAATGTCYCTAAACAGAATTGTCTCATTCAGCTGTTTTTTCTTTATAGGGAAAGTGTTCAGGATTTTCATACTATTTCAACATAAACAGATCTGATCCAATACCAMTGCTATTTAAAAAAAAAAAAAGCATTGATAGATTTATTATGGAAAAAAAATCCTATCTCTTGCCCAGCAACTGCTGAGCATCTCCTACTGTTTAAATGTAGTCAGGAAGCATCCTGCTGACACCAGTAACATTCTTTGTTCTCCCTGTCAGTCTCAGACTTAATTTTTTTAGTGTTCTTCTGCCAGTGTCAGAGCTGGCAGCCACAGCAGAGTGGTCTGATAACCCTGGGAGTCAGGGTTTAGGGGAGCACTGCATTAGGGTGCCTTCACATTTCATACTGCTCCTTCAAGATGCGAGAGAATTTGTTCATTTAAGATTTTCTGTTACTGTAAGCTTGTCTCAACCCTTCAGCAGCAAGTGAAATCCCCTCTAGAAGTTGTAATGTGTAATGAACAATTATGCTTACCTGTCTTTATTAGGCTGTTTCTCCACTTTCCTGCTGTGATGAAAACAGGGAGAGATCTGCCAAATCAGGACGGTAAATCTCAAAGGTAATTAAAACTTCGGTTTTGTAAACAATATTTACTACTCAAAAAATAACACAGTGAAGTTTTCTTCACACAGTATTCTGTATTGAATGCTYTTGCCCAGAAAATCTGGATAGACAAAATGCTCTTTAATATTTTTCAGCAACATTTAGATGGCAATTGGAAGTGAATCCATACTATCTGGCAGAAAGTGTTAGTACTCTGAATATGTATCAATTGTAGTGGTTTTTTGTCATAAATGTTCATTTTTAACTCTGAAGGAGCCACAGATGCCTCACTGGTAGCTGTGAAATATCCTAACAGTCACCAAAAGCAGAAAGGGTTATATTTAATTAGGAATGTGGGCCTGAAAACARCCCAATGAGAAGGTGGTAAATAAATAACAGGCTTTGCTGGAGAAATGAAATGGGGACTGCAATAACCGTGTAATTGTCCCTCCTGGCTTTTATATCAAATTACAGTGAAATAAGGGAATATTATTGGAATCCAACAAGCCAGTCTAGTAAGTTTTATTTTGCTTTTGATGTCCATGTTCTAGTACAAATAAAAAGGCATCTCTGCCACAAGAAACACCAAGCTCCTATAATTGTTTATAGCAAAGTGTGTACAAAATATTTAATGAGGGTATATAATGCCTATATAAAGGATGCAGCTGTCCATGTTTSTGMTTTCTTCAATATAWTATGTTATGTTTCTGMTTTCATATATATATMTATATGTTTTGTTTTCTGCCTTTCATATCAATTGTCTTCTTCCATTTTAAGTTTCATTATAGTTCAACACATTTTCTTTAAATCRAGGTTATTGATATATACAGAGACAGTCAATCCCAATAATACCAACCCATTCAGGATTAGCCTCTGCAAGTGAAACCTTTTCTTCAYAAACTGAGGTTATGGCCCTGATTCAATTTTTACACATTCATGGGATAAAAACAAACATGTGGCCTTGATTTAATTTTTTTGCTGTTGTTGTTTGATTTTTAAGAGTTTAGGCAATATTTATTAACAATAGAAACTTTTTTTTGTAGCCAGGGAAATTCATTCTCTGTGGCAAATGTACACTTTTCTGCCAGGTTTACCAGTAAATACCACATACTGATTTGGGCTACAGAGAAAGCAGAGCAGTAAAAGAGCCAATATTTAATGATCTAGTGCCATGTAAATATCCTGCTTCCCTGTGGAAACAGATTTTGCCATACAGACCTTTATGGACGCATATTGGAAGATGCTACTCTGAAATATTTTGTCATTTCCACTGAAGGAATCAGGGATGAGTGAAACAACCTGATCTGTGCACTTGCAAAGGCAACTTACTATATGCAAAATGTATAGTGCTTATTTATATTGGATATAAACAAACTCACCACTTAAAAAAACAGGACCCCTCTGTAGGAAAGAGAAACAGAGGTAATGGGGAGCTGTTCACATAAATATGCCAGCACTGCTTTTACACAGCATAAATCTATTTCTGTTAAACAATTTGGTAAATAATCTTCTTTTATAATAATCTTTTATATACATAAATATATATAAATATATAAATATTAAATATATTAATGTCCACTTCTGAGAAATACACAGAAAAGTGTGACTTCCCCTAACAATCCATTTCTTTACAAACTCTTTGGATTGACTAAGAAAGAACTTTTTCTTTTCRGGGGGTCTGTGCACCACACTCAAAATTTGAATTTATTAAGTGTATGGTAGCAGTAGTTCACTGCCTCTCTGGAAGTGGAGCAGTCTAAGGAGAACAAGATAATCCCTTAAGGTGAAGCTTACTAAACTAAAAATCTTCAGTATATTCTTCCCACAGAAATTCCTGCTGCCCCCTCCTGATTTCAAGACAGGTGTTAGTCTCTTACCTAATGTTAATTTTAATCACATTTTCCTACAGCACATTAAAAAAAAACCCCTGTAGATCATCAGCTTTACAGAGAACATTGGCAGTAGGAAATATTTGGTGTTGTTTGCACACAAGGTTTCCTACCATTTTCCCTGTTCAAATTTCTACGATTTCTTCATGACTCTCCTTTATTTCTCCTTGCTGTTTGTAGAGACCCTTCTCAAGACCATTGCCAGTTGGCACTGGATAATTGGGATTATGACAATTTTGCAACAGCCCTGTATCTCATAAAGAAAAGTTCTCCCCTTTTTGGTAAGCACTGCCTGAACCAGTCACCTGATGTTCAGCTTGTGCATTTGTAGCTGCTTTTCAGTGGTCATAAATCCTTTATTAGATAGTCATTCACAAACACCTTATAAAAATAAGTAAYGAATAAAATCCCGTAAATGGAAAACAGACACACCCTTGGTTCTGTTTCTCTTTTAAAAAAACCACAAATATTTATAAAGAACTGTTTGAAACACCTTTACATTTAGTTAGTTTTCATTTTTATATGATGTTGTGAAATAAAAAAATAAAAAATTCTTGTATTCCAATTTAGCATTTAGTTTTCACCTCTGGAAAAGTGCTTTTTAAATCAAGTAAAGATATGGTAATTTTTTTTTTCTCAGCTCCACTATGAACTTAGGATTTTTGGTTTATTATTTTCTGGTTTTACATAATTTTTCCTTCTGTGCCTGATTTTGTTATCTGAAAAGTGAAATCATAAGGGAAAAAAAAAAAAAAGGAGCTGTACTTCTGCAGTTTGCCCTGGTAGAAAGCTGAAATTCTGCTCAGGGGTTTGCACTGAGAGCCAGAGCCTGAAATAGTTTCTACTTTCTGGACACCAATATTGTCAGAATATCACCCAAAGGCTCAATTAATAAGAGAAGGCATTTGTCTAGGGAGCATATGGTTTTATTAATGCTAATACTGAAAAAAAAAAAAATATTTAGAAAGAGTCTTGTTTGTTTGCTTGTGTGTGTTTTTGCTTCCAAGTGTTGTACCAGAAGAGAAAGTACAGCTGGACTGTGGTCACCTGGGAACCTTTGGTTTCTTTCAGCTCCAGGTTTCTGGAATGGCCTCAAAACATAAAATTCTACACATCTGAGTTGTGAATAAATCCAGAAATGTCTGATGGGCTTTGGCTATTCTCAGTTTTACTGGGGGTAAACCCAGCAGCTGTGATTGTGTCAGTGTTTATAGTAGGGGGCTGCATTACARTGGAAAAAGAGGAGCATTGATTTTMATTTCTTTAGGGTTTGTGGCAAAAAGGAATGTATCAATAAAAATAGATATATTTATAGAAATCGTAAGATTCTCAATATGAGCATTTTAAAAAATTAAATCCACACATTTTAGTGTTCTCTGATTTTATATTGCTTATGGCATCTGAAGAAACTGCAATGGGAGTTGTCATGACACCTWATTGTGTTATTCCAAACAGATTTTGACAGTCCTAATAACACTTCTAATACAGCCTAGCAGGTTTTCTGTTTTTGACAAAACATGCAACATGTTCTATTCCTGGCTCGATTTGACTCCTATTTATTAGGACAGTCCAATTCTTATTTAACACAAAATTAATTCCCAGCCCGTGATTTTCTCATTTCCAGATATTCAAAAATATATTTCTTTTATGCCTGGTACATTTTGAGAAAGTCAGATTTCAATTTCAGCTTCATTCATCCTTATAATGAGTAGGACTGTATAGAGAGAAGTTCTTCCCATCCCTTCTAGTAACAGTGCAGAGAAACCAGAAAAGGGGACCAAAAGAATTTGTTCAAACTGAAGAAAATCTGTAGGCACTGTAAGAAGGCAACTGTCATTATCCATCCTTATTACTTCCAATGTCTGGAAAAATGAGGGAAGGAACTTGAACTTCCTCAATGAAATACATGACATCTCCTCATCTTTGTGACAGAAATAAATATTCCGAGGAAGATGTGCTATGCATTTTCAGAACTGTGGCTGTAAAGGTTTCTTTAAAGGTAAGAGATCCTTTCAAATGCTAATAAGTAAATTCTTTGGAGAGTCAGGATTAAATAACAGGGTGATGTATTTCAAACTCCTACTGAAAAGCTTTGTGGGAAATGCCAGAGATGATTTAGACAGAGGTTTCTGAAACCAGGGAGTTGTCTGACAGCTCTTTTAACAGGCAGATGCATCTGAATGAAAATCAAATGCCAAGAATATCAATGGGTTTTCTATGTCACACTTTTTGTTTAGATTTTGGGTTTTTACTATTTAAACACATAGAAGGAGTTATTTCTCTCTGTAGGACTCTGTGAGATGGGAGAATGACACAGGGGAGAATTGGGATGATGAAAAAATAATGTGCAAACAGTACAATGGGGCTTTTTTCATGAATATAGGTGAAATCTAGCCATTAATCAAGAATATGGGGTTTTCTCARTAGTAGAAAATAACCCAGACAAACCATTAATTGGTTGCTTGGGTTTTCTATCAGAAGAGAAAAATACATTTCACTTTTTCCTTTTGGGTTTTCTTTCCCCAAGTCAAGGCCTGTGGGTTTTTTTTTCTGAGGTGTTTTTTGGTGCAGATCCTACTCCAAGGATCAGAAGATTCTGATTACTTTTCAGTCCCATACTTTGAGTTTTCAGGAGGGAAACAAAATATTCCTCTCAGTCCTTTGTCTTTTAGCAGCACACAGTAGAGGAAATAGGTGTATCAATAACATTGATTTTATTTTGATTTTCACTATATTTCCAAAATGTTTTATAGTGTGAGGATACATGAGGCTTTGTAGTGAGGTCCAGTGAGATTGCCCAGCATCACAAAGGCTCCATGCCAAAGCAAGGGCTGCAGTTTTGGCTCTTATTTAGCTGTTTGATGTTTTCCACGTGAGCCTACATGGTGGCAGGCTCAGTAAGAGAGGAATTTCACTATTTTCAGCTGTGCCTTTTGTGTCCCAGAATTCCTACAGCAGGTTTCTCTTGTCCTTCAACGAGTTCTTTTGTTTAATTGCTTGTTTGCTTTATYGCAGCTTCAGTTTTCATATGGCACCTGTGCTTTTTCAGGTGTGATGAGGMAGGTGCTTCACCCTGTATTTCAGTGTAATGCCATGGTAGCTGGGAAAATGAAAAAAAAAAAATTAAAAATGCAGTACTAAGAAGGCATGGGAGTTTTCAGTTTATCAGAATAAACATAAATGAGAGAGATGTGTAAAACCTTGTTTAGTGCTATCAGTATAAACAGGATGTTCAAGGAAACAAGAATGTATTTACATGTTATTCTCTAAGTCAAAAAAAACCAAAATGAAAATCCCCCCTAAAGCACCTGCAGAATTCCAGCAAAGCTGCTGATAAGTATTTATGCTAAATCTGCAAGGAACGAGCCTTAATCTTGGTACTCTGTGGGAAATAAACAGAAAAGTAGCCAGGTTCTGTATCCTGACCTGGAAGAGCTCCAGGTCCTGGGGCTTTGTTGGTGCAGAAGTTCCCCAAGCAGCTGCTGGCATTTCATTTCTGCAGGTAATGACTCACCTGCTCCCAACACCATTTCTCAGCCCTGGGCTTTGGGTACCCCTCACAGTCTGTATCGTTGCTCTAAGAACTTATTCACATTTATTTTCCATAAATTCCTTCCATTTTTTAAAGGCCACTGGTAAGACTATCAACAATTTGTAGCAGAGAAAGAAAAGAGACATAGCGAGGTGATGAGATATGAAGAAAATCCAGAATACTTGATTAAAACTTGAGCCTCATTGCTTAAAGCCATCTCTTGTAAAATCTCAGATATTCTATGTAAAATGCATTTCAAGCTTTGCTCTGCTTTTCATGGTGAGAATCAATTTTGGTTTTTTTCTTTTTTTTCAACAAGCATCTAAGTGGGTTGAAATACTGAACATTAATTTACCTGCCCTTCTAGGGGTTCAAGAGCAAAATGGGAAATTTTTATTTTATATTTTATTTATTATAAAATATTATATATATATATATATCATATATAATAATATTTTATATACATATTGTATGTATATATATATAAAATAAATATATATTGAAATATTGAACATTAATTTACCTGCCCTTCTAGGTGTTCAAGAGCAAAATGGGAAATTTTTATTTTATATTATATTTATTATAAAATATTATAATAGATTATATATATATTATATATATATATTGAAATAAATATATATTGAAATATTGAACATTAATTTACCTGCCCTTCAAGGTGTTCAAGAGCAAAATGGGAAATTTTTATTTTATATTATATTTATTACAAAATATTATAATAGATTATATATATATTATATATATTATATATTGTATATATATATATATTTTATATATATATATAAAATAAATATCTATTGAAATATTGAACATTAATTTACCTGCCCTCCTAGGGGTTCAAAAGCAAAACAGGAAATTTTTATTTTCCTGGAATAAAATTATTTCTTTGTGCCTGCAATAATTTGCCAACAAATAAATATTTATTTTCCAAAACTTATTATGTAACCTGTAATAATTTTTTAAATTTCTTTTTAACTTCTTTTTTTTTRCTAATTTTATAAAGCAGAGGATGCAGCTATTTCAAATAGTAAAAGCAGATCATGGGGTGGTTATCTATCAAAAGGTAGTTATTATTTATTTCAATAGATRATTTTTAAAAATAATTTATTTTAATAGATAAATATATATCTCTAGACCAAATTTTTTAATACTACTTTATTTTTGCATGGCATTTTCATAGAGTAAGAAGGAGCTCTCCTCTCTGATTAAACTCTTGGCATCAAATAAATTTAAATACAGATTGTTTYCCCATCCTGTTTTAATGAACCATGCTTCAGCTTTCCCAAAGGATCTACAAAATGCCTTATAACTAGTTTTGATTAGCTGCTTCTTAAAATGCATGTCTATTTTTATTTTATTTAGATATGATTTAGGACTGTTTACTGTGCCCATGTCACCAACCTAAAAGTAGAAAACGCAGCTACCAAATAACTCTCCAGCAAAAGGTATTGATGCCATAATGTCCAATCACAGGTAAGTCTTATGTAAGTAGTTAAAAAAGTAGAAAAAAAGTAAAAAAAAAAGTCTGCAATTCTTCCAGAGCACTGCAACAGARCACTTGACTATTTAGTGTACTATCTCCAGCCTGGGTGAAATTAAAAATGACTCCAATTATTTCCAGGGGAAAAGTCAAAATGTCAAGYTATTTTTTCAAGGCTTCTTTTTTTCTTGGTTGCACTCTGTACTCCTGTTTCCGTGAGCTAAGCAGATAGACTCTGTCTCATAATGTCTGGAAGTATGAGAAGAGCAGAGCACAAAGTGTTCTAAAACTGGGTGATTTGGAGAGCAGCTCATGGTGCTGCATTCAGTGGGGATGTTGCAGCTCCTGCCTTGGGCTCCAGTAAGGGCTGATTCACAGCAAAAGGAGGAAATGATGTCTTTATTTCARTCTGAAACTGATGTCAGAGCACAGCCTTAGTTTTCTCATTCACTGTGTGAAATTCTGTGTCCTAGGACCCCACAGACTTGGTGCTCTGGCCTTGCCAGGGTGGATGATGCCAGCAGGAAAATCCCACCATAGTGAGATGTCTGTCACAGACATTTCTTTTATGAAAAATCCTTTCTCAGGATTTTTCCTGCTAAAGCTGAGAGGTTTCAGCAACAAGATGTAAACAATAGATTGTCTGCTGCTGTGGAATGCAACAGGTGGATCTGTGATTGGTCTGGTGTGGATGTTTTGGTTCAGTGACCAGTCACAGCAGAGCTCTCAGAGTTTGTCAAGGCCAGCTCGTGTGTTATCATTCTTTCTTTTCTATTCTTAGCTTAGCAAGCTTCTGAAAAGCTCTCCTGCTTTTTCTTTGTAGTACAGTTTTAATAGATGTATATATCATAAAATAATTAATCAAGCCTTCTGATCATGGAGTCAACCTTCTCCTCTCTTCCTTCAACCAAGAACCCTTGTGACCACCATCACAGATGTCTGAAAAAAAATTTGATTTGAATGAAGTTTCTGTGAAACTTGAAAGCCAGTCACAAATCTCYGATCCAAATTCTGCTTTTGGTTCATTCCTAACAAAGAAAAGGTTTCACCTTCCCAAGTCTCACCTTAAGTAACACACACACATCTATATATACTTAAGTATATATAGATATATGTGGAAGAGGAAGACATGATTGGCATTATGTAAGTTATGGTTTTAATGGCTCCCTGAGGAATTTGGTGTGCTTTTTTCCTGACTTTAAACAAGTATTTTTCAGGTCAGCTTAAAATAAAATAAATCAGGTATGCATATGTCTTAAAATATTGGTATGACATTAAATATCCAGAATTCTTCCTTTTATAACTCTCATGGATCCTGGAATTTTTGTTCAAAAGTATTAGTGGGAATCACATATAATATTAAGGATAYGTGTTGTTGAGTTTCTACATATTTTTAGAACTTTTGAGAAGTTCAACCCCATTTATCAGCAAAAGGGGTATTTCCATGCATTTGATTAATCATGGGGTTTATGTTCAGTTTAYAAGTTTCACAAAAGAAATTCAGGTTTTAGGATGCGTACTTCCTTGTAACCTGGGTGTGAACTTTCCATTGCAAAACTCTTTTCATGATGCATAATCATATGCCGAAGTTAGAAACTCCTTATCAAAAATATCCTGCTATTCCTCTCTTTAATGGAATTTTTTCATCCTTTTCTCAGTAATCTGGCATGAAGAGGGAACAGATTTATCAGAGCAGCTCCTCTGCTAAATTAAGCTCTTGGACATTTAATGCTGTGTGAACTAACATAATTTGACTTCTTGACAAACTTTTGTCTCCTTAAAGTCGTATTTCACTTGCAGAGTCTGATCCTGGTGCAAAACTGMTTCCTGTTTGCTTATAATAATTTTTTYWTWTYWWKTTYTYTTTTTTTTCTTTCMTCCTTTTTTTTTYTTTCATCCRTCTTAATTTCTTTCATCCCYGCTCAGTGTTGGGATGTTTGCCCTGTTCCATGTTACTCACTTGCATCTAATAAATCTGGGAAAAGGAGCTGATAGCACCCCTTTGTATCCAATCCACTACTAAGGCAACACAGTTAAGTGTTTCACTCAATTTCAGCTGCAGTTATTGATAACACCACATTTTCAGTGACATCCTCATGAGTGGGGCCTCTGAGCTGCAAGATCCCCCATAAAATCAGGGTTACACGCAGGGTTCTGCTTTGTGCATTGTGTGTTGAAATCAGCCTTAGTTTTTCTCCTGCTACATGTAAAAATAGCCAGTRTATTTCTAGGAAAATTGCAAACACRACAGTCCTTCTATCCTGAAAGACTTTAAACCACAGCAGCAACCTACAKCAAGCTAATTGTTCAGAAATACACTTTTGAGAAACAGGACTRAATGTAAGCCTGTCCCTCCTTGGCTATTAAGGCAAAGACAAGATGAGAGCTAAAGGTTACTGATTTTCCTGGAAGGTGGTGGGCAGCAGAGTTAAAAAGCTTCTCTAAATGTGCTGTGTRGGAACTTGATTTTTGAAATAAAATTTATAGGAGCTCTACAAGCTGTTTTCCCCTGGGGAATCCGTAGAGCATTTCATTAGAAATGAAAGGTTATAGGCAAGGCAGTGTTTGCACCAYTGACCTTTCACTGGATGGCTTTCTAAAGCACTGCTGAATGTCTCTAAAGGATGCAAATGTATTTTCTTCAAAACACAGCAACTCTGAGCCTTACATGAAAGCAGCCTAATTTAGAGAATTACAGRATTGTTGAGTTCAATCCGCTGTATTGAAGAGCTCTGTAAAAAGAAGTTTACCTTTTCTAATTCTGACATGGCTTTTTCATCCCTGGCTTTGCCCTTTACATCAATAGTGTTCCTCTTTCTTACTTTAACTTCTCAGTGTGGGTTAAGGGAACTGAAGCTGAGAAAGCAAGAGAAGTTTTCATCAAACATCTGCTTTTGGTATTGATTGCTGGCTTGAGTTATAGGTGATGCTTTAGTGGGTGAAAGACTCCAGCTGGTCCCCCTGTTCAGGGGGCAAAGAGAATTAAAAATAAAAGGTTTCTGCAGAGTTTCTATCTGTCCGTGTATTGACACCTCAGGATTTGTTAATGCTTTCAGAGAACACCTCCTTGCTTTTTTTGGGTAAGCACTGAAAATGTTTAATGAGCAACAGCATCATTTCCTTCTCAGGGCCTGAGAGAATTTGGAGAGCATTTTATGTTTTCCCATGGATAACACTTAGAGGCACTGGAAGGGAATGTGAGATAAAACCATAAAAGTTCTAATCTTTCCTGTATCTCTTGTCTGCMATTGTACCATTTCAAGAAAACAGAGGTTAAGTATTTATTGTGTGATAAAAACAATAACTTTATAGGTTTGCAGCTCAGAGCAAACAGATATCCAGAGCTCCCAGAGAAATGTGTTCATCACAGAATCAACTGGGTTGGAAAAGACCTCTGAGATCATTGAGTCCAAGCCAGTTACTGAAAGGATGGGCTTCCCATGAGATCAGAGTTTCCACTTTATTCACCAAAGGTAGGAGTTTCTGTGTGAACTTCAGTGTCAACATGATGCTTACATCAGGCTTTAGGGAGTCTTAAACATYAGATCAAATGGAACACAAACTACCAATTAAAATATTTTTGTGTAGTAATCATAAATCTTATTTAGTTCATTTGGCTTTATGTACTYGTACAGACTTTTTAAAAGAATTAATTTTAGAACCACAGATTTACCCTAAGCTCAGCTTGTCTCCAAAATGGGTACAAATATATATTGGACTTTGGCAATAATTCCTTCCTGATTTTGCAGCAGAAGTACTGACATGACATTTGGAATCACAACTGTCTCTTTTATGAAGCAAGCCTTTCAAAAAAAAAAAAAAAGGTCAGAAAATCAATATTTATTTTTATTTTATATTTGAAGACTATTGAATGTATCACAAAATGTCTATACTCATTTACATTTGTCTTCAACAATGCTTTTTATAAAATGATATGCTGTATTAATTAAGATAAAACATTATGAACTTACTGGACTAAACCAGTCTAATTGGCAGAACTCTGATTAAATTGAACATAGTMATTCCAATGCTTTACTACTTAGCCTTAGGTAAATGTTTTTTGAAAATACTTGGCCTTTGGAAAATTATTCAAAGAAAGAATTCTGGTCTGTGTCACACTAAACTTGCCATCTGGCCTTAAGCATGTGACTTATTTATTTRAAAATGTCTCTGAAATAAGATTTTACTTTTCTCATCTTGCACTCACCTTGCTGCTTTTCATTATGGCTTTCTTATAAGAACAGGAGTGAGGAAAACCAGCCAAAATGGGATATTTTCTTTAGACTTTCTAAGGGAATATCTTTAGTTRGAATTTCATGAACCTCTGATTTGCTACTAATTTTATCATTTTTGAAGGCATTGGATGTCTAGGAATGATAGCAGTTCTTGTTCAAGTGTGATACCTAAATTGCCAGGTGTTTATTCAATGATTAAAATTGATTTCCCAAGGCTCTGGAAGACTTTCTCCATTTGAAGATAAGAYACAAGTAAAGATACAGAGACCTAACTGGTAACACATGGCAAGCTCTGCCAAAGCCTCCAAGCTTTGTGTTTGTTTCTGATCTGTATGCTAGGCTCAGTGACTACTGTATTGGCTCAATTTATTTAATTTAGTAAATTTCGTTGCTGTTCACCATGATTTAGTTTAATATCGATGTGCTCTTTGGATGGTACGTTTCATTCAATCTCTGATGTATTTGATGGAGCAGGTGCAGTGATTTTGATTCAATATATTAAGTATCTGATTAGATAAGTTATGTATGTGATTTGGAATAYGGCTTATTTAATAGCCTGTGCGTTTTTTTTCTGTGTAAGCTGCAGTAAATTCTCAATTTATTTAATCTGGTGTGTGATATATCTGCAATATATGTATGTGTAGTTAATGTTTTTATGGGAGTCTGTAATTCATCTGCAATATTTCTGAATTTTGAATAAATTGCATCTCATATAAATCCTCAGAGGCTAGAAGGGGACTTTAAATCATCCTGTGAAGAACACTGAGCRAGCTCATTTGTGGTGAATACCACTGGATGCAATCACACTTTATAAACGTTGCCATTTGTGAAGGATCTTGAATTCCAAATGGCCTGCACAGTGCCACAGCACTGTACCTCAGATTGCATGTTCCAAAATTATTGCCCAGACAAAACCAATCATTTGGAGACCCTTGGCATCAATACTGCAACCCTCTTGGAAGACACATTTGCAGCACTTCTCTTATAACCCTAAGAAATTATAGTGAAGACAATAAACACAATGAAACTCAGAAGATCCAGTTCCAGATCTAGGCATGTTTCTTGCTGTGCATCCTTAATTCTGTTAAATGAATTCTGGACTTGTATGATTTGTCAGTATCTTCATGTGGTTTATAAGGTAAGCCCTAAATGAATGTTTGACCTCTTCAGTGTGTAGGAAGCTAAAAAAAGAGGTATTTCAGATTTCACAGCTCTAGTATTAACATCTATTTTCCAGGTGATAGTACCAAAAAAAAACAAAAAAAAAAGAAAAAGAAAGGTTAAAACAAAAAAAAAATCAAAAATCCCTGTTTAAGACATTGCATTTGTCAAGAAAAATTTATGTTCACAAGAAAAGTCTTTGTCTCTCAGACTTATTGATCTGTTAATGATATGCAAAATTCTGGGTGAGATATTTAACAGAAGAGCCAGCTATWAAAATCATGGATAATTTCATTAAGAATTTAACCCTTAAGTTATAGAATAAGAAAAGAAAAATATAATCTGAAGTAAGACAAAACCACAATATTTGGTGCTGAAATTGGATCATCTTGTGCATTCCATCCTATATATTAGTCAGGGGAATTTCTGGAGTTCTTTTCTTAAGTACATGATTGTGTTTAAACAGCCAAACAGATGTAGGCAATTGTAATATTTTCATAAAGAAGAAATTTAYATATTCACAATCAGATGTGAAGGTGGAAAATTTTATAAATGGYAACATTTTTTCAATTAAATTTTTAAAAATCTTCAGGGAAATGGCWAAAATCATTGCAGTGACTCAAAGCTAGAATTCCATATTTCCTTTTACACTTCAAGAATATTTTATATTTTACCATCTCTTACTGTGTAGAAGGCAAAAAAATGAGCACCATCTTCAATTTTACAAATTTTTTTTTTTTGTCTGTTGGGAGCAAATATTTAATCAGTTACAGATTTGATCTTTTTCTCCCTTTAAAAAACCCAGTCCTCTCTGTCACTTGCTGTGAATCACACTACCTGTCTACTTGATGTAAYTTATGAAAGTAGGGAATGCAATTCTACCTTTTAAAGTGTAAAAATCCCTACCTACTCCTCCAGTCAGTTGATRGGACACTGAAGTGGTTTTAATATGTCAAGTATGTTAATTTATCTCCATCTACCTTTCATGCCAATATAGAAAAACAGATAGCTAGCAGATAATTAATTCTACTTCACAACTAATAGATGCATTCTAATCAGAGCAGTGACAGATGAGTACTGCTTTCTATTTTACTTTGCAATCCTAAAATTGTGGTAAATTGCTTAAATGTTTGCAATGAAAAAAAAAAATGTAGAATTATTTAGATTTTAGCTGGCTTGTAGTGAAGAGATGTAATACTTTGAAAACAAAAAAGCTAGGTGTGGAGGGAGAATGGAGGGAAAACAAAATATAATTCCTCAAAATTATTGGTGAAAAAAGTCCAGGAACTCCCTTCCCTTCATTGAGGCCAACTGGACTGCTGCAAGAAAATGATTCATTGTACCTTTGTCACCAGAACTGATAAAATTTCTCTTCACTCAAACGACAGTTTTAGAGTGTCCTGGCCCATATTTGTGTGCAGGTGCCCACCTCTGCTGAGAATGGGGTGGGACAGTCAGAAGCAGGTATTGATTAATTATTGATTGATTGATTGATTGATTGATATTTGACGCCGGCAAGGGGGTTTATTTACAGACGCGAACGGGACAGGACTGCTGTGGAACGTGCCTTGAGCTGTTTGATTTTCCAGCATCACTCTCATTACATGGTTATGGCAATGGGAAGATGCCAGCAGCTCACATCCCAGGCAGCAGACAAAGAACTTAATGTTACAACTCACTTTATAAGTTTTTTGACCAATCACACAAACCAAAAGCACATTGACAGTAGTTCTATCCAATCACTATAAGCACACGTACCTTTGGTTAAAACAATGCTTGCTTATTTCAAATACAATACCTGCTTGTAAGCCTTAAAACACAATGCACAGAGCTCCATTATTAAGCTTCAACCTTCCTAATATCTTGCTAGATAAACTTTTCTGTAGCTGAGGGAGTTATTCTAGACAAGCATTAATACACAGACCATTGTTCTATTTGTCCTTGCTTTTCTACAGTTTAAATAATTTTTCTGCTGACCAATCTCATGGCTGCTGCTTAGCTCTRMTCACAGTTCTGCTGTCTCTGAGGCCTGCCTTTTGCAGCTTYCCCAAAACCCTCTRATTTTRTGGATTCCCACAGATATTCACTGATTTATGTCTGGTTCTCACTGCGCTGCCTGGCGCGTCACCGTCACCGCTGTAACGCTGCCCCAGTGCAGGGTGCACTGTTCCCACAAATGCCTTTCACAGCTGGAAAACAGCTGCTGAGCACTCACTTACTATGAAAAGTTTAAAATATCCCCCTTCTCCTGCAGTATTTCAGTAGAGTGGGATGTGAAAGACACAGAAGCTGTGCCTTGAACCGCGAGTACCTTGGCAATCCCAATTTTGTGAATCAGCCTCGAGGGAGCCGTGGCTGCTGGTGCAATTTAACTCGGTGCTGAGGCTAATCTAAAGATAGGTGTGCTGTAAAAGCTGCCAGCATGGCTCTGTCAGAGGTCTGATGAGTTATCTCTGACCAATGTGGAGCTGCTGGCAGAAGTTAAATTTAGATGTAGTTAAAGAAGACAGCTGAAGAACCCAGACTGACTTTCTCTGGTAAGAATTTATATGCCCCAGGAGGACTAGAATAACTATTTATAAAATAATAATTCTGCTGATGGATGTTAGGTGTAAAAGAAGGGTGGCAGTTCTCTTGTCTGGTGAYTGACATCCAAAAATTGCTGTCAGATTCTGAGATACTTGCTCAAGACTCTCTTGGAGCCAACAAGTGGAAATTGGCACCATCAGGTAATAATTCTAGATATTTGGGATTATTAACTAACTGTTAAACCTTTAGCCTTGCATGAGAAGAAATTCATCTTAGCAACATTTTGCTAACAGAGCATTTCAGAATCAAAGTATTGATAATAAATGACAATTGTATGTAAGGCCTACWTTCAATTAGTTCAAAGCACAGCTGACATTTTTTTATTTTTGTGCATCATCCAAAATAATTCCAATCATGTTCCATTTTGTAGTTTGAGGATTTTACTGTGAAGATTGAAACAAGTCTTATTTTGTATTTCATTTGAGTAGTTACTGTCATGGGTACAGTGCTATAAATTTTTTCAAGTTCTAAGAAACACCTCAGCAAACACCTCAAGCAACAAGTCAGTTTGTTAAAGTATGAGTTTACACAAGATTCTGGAAGAGAGGGATTTTTTTATTGTTGTTTCGGTGTTTTTGCAAAAAACCTGAGCAGGATGAGACCTCTTGGCTGTCAGACACTGAATGCAAACAGATAACTTCTTGATAATGATTGTAGCATAATCAGGTAGTGCTTCCTTATCTGATTCCAAATTAATATTATGTAAAATTAATGCTAAATTAAAAACAGATTTAATCTAAAGCTTATGTAAAGATATCAAATGCCATTTTGGTTTATTTTCTTTTAAATATTACTTTTTTACATTTTTCATGAGATGATTTGACAGCTACAAGTTTTGATAAATTAACGGATGTAGCTGAAATTCAGTTTAAATGAATTTGCTCAACTAAAGTTTACTTGAGGTTGTTTCTGCTCAATCTCTTGGCATCTAACATGAAGTCTATTTGAACTCTTACAAATCCCAGGGGTTGCTCTGTTGGTTCACTTATAGTTTTCAACAGCTGCCCTGAAAGTTCACACAAAACCCCATAATACAAGAAATCAAACATCACCTCTTGAAGACTTAGAAAAGTCTAAAGTGGATTCCACAGACCTATTCAAATAAATGGTAAATTAGTAACTTTCAGAGAATTAGCAGAGCATACTTAAAATTATAAACAGCTTAATTCAAAATTCTGTCAGCTAGTTTTATTTTAAGTGAATTAGGCAAGCGCATTTCGTTAGTATTTTTTCAAATTTATGTGGTGCTATATTTCAACAGTGGTGCAGATACAGATTTTAGTTATTACCTGCCACCAGTAATGACAGTGTTTAATGTTTATCCTCTCCAGGCTGTGATGCCTTCTGACTTTGTAGAGCCACGGGTATAATGTCATTGAAAAATCCAAGTACTTACACAGATGACTGCAATTAATGTTAAAGGGAACTGGAGATTTATACGTGCCACTGCCATTATCACTAATGGAAATTTCACATGTAAATTGCCATGCATGGAAATAATATGCTTCTTAGTAGGCTTTATCTAAAAGTCATCTGTGCAAGCAGTCAATTTAAATCATTAATTCAGTCCTCTTGCACCGTGGCAAATATTTCTTTTTAAAAAATCAGGTTACTGATTTTAATGTTAAGAATTGCCTTTATGCTATTTAAAATATTGAAAATTAAAGGCTAGTGGATGCATGRCTGTGACATCAGCTTTCATTGATTTCTTGAGATCATTCTCAAATGCAGCCTTAAACACAACACTGAGAATTCACCTTTTCCACAGCTTCCTTGGTGTACCTGCTCCCAGTTTCCTGTATGGGCATCAATAATGGCTGAGCTTCAAAAGATAATTGCTAGCTCATTAGCACCAGAATGATTCCTTGAAGGGGTACACAGGGCATCACTGAAATCACTGAAATGAGGAAAAAGCCAACCCCATTGATTTGAGGGTATGAGGGATCCCTCTTACCTAGGGATGTTATTCTTTCCTCTGGGAATAATGCAGGCAATGAAAGGTAAAGAAGTCAGATTGTAATAGGCAATGCTCTCTGTTGTCTGGGAAAAATGCAAATGTCCTTGCAACTGTGAAGGGCACACAGTCCCATCCCAAGAGGGATAAAAGTTGGACCACACAACTCTCATTATATAGAAATACAAGTCAGCTGATTAAAGCTACTCTTTGTCACCATTGCTTTGACAAAATAAAAAAGAGACATTAGTGCAGAGTTCAAAAAGTCATCTGAGATACACATCATGGGGTTTGCRTGGCAAGGTAAAAGGAGAGTGGAATATTTGGAGAGATCAAGTCCAAGACTGCCAGACTGCAGCGCAGGAACAACTGAACTGATCACAAAACAAATAATCCACTTGCATCAGTGAATTTATGGCTGAACTGACCATGATGATCAAATGTAGTGCAGACAGACACAGCTATTGAGRAGAAAGAGCTAGGACAGTGACACTGGGAGCCAGGTGTTTAAAAGTCTGAAAGGGAAGGTTTCAATATTAATGGAGAATCCTGGTTTGCAGTCCTTCTCCCAGAACCTTCCCAGTATTTTCTGCAATGCTGGCAGAAATTAATTTTTTCCACATTTGTGCTTCACTTATCGAATTCTGGTTTTTTTCCCCACTTGTCTCTCAGGAGGTCCATTTGTTGGTGATTTTCTCTTGCATTTCACCGTGGAACAGCTTTTGAAAGCATGAATTAACTTCTTTCAGGTGTATTTAAACAGCCTTAGCATTCTGCATATGAAAACAGTAAAACCATATATAGTTACTTATGTAATTTTCTTTTCCTTCATGTCTAAGTGCTGACACTTAGATGAGCAGCGCTGACAGAGATGAGCATATTAAAATTCTTRCTCTGACCAGGATTCTTATGTGACATTTGACTGTTTTAGTGCCTCATTTCTCTTTTGTTCTTGCAGAGCTGAGGTCTATGATTTGCATTTTTTTATTGTTGTTTTATTAGGGATTTCATGGACTGCAGTTTTCTTTGATTGCATTTTATAGCACCACATATCACTTTAAAATGTAAACCATTATGAGAGTCTAAACTAAATGCTCATTTAATTTCCCAGGCTAAAATGAAGCAATATAAGACTAAGAACCATCTATTAAAGAACACATTTTCAGTGTTTCAGTGTGTAGTGTAAACATCACAATGTATTTTCATGTCCTGAAGTGCTACAGGTAAAATTTAATGGAGAAATTAGGTTGTACTTAAATCACTAARCACATTTATGAAGACATTATCTTCCATCTACAGCGGATGCAAGTAGCTCAAACCAGATTTTTAAAAGTGAATTATTTTAAAAACAAATTATTTTTAAAATAATTCCATAGGTAGGAATAGTAAGTTTCAGACATACCTATACCCTTTCCCTTTCTGCCTTTTAGGAGTTTGTGCCTTTGGATGTTCAGAAACTGTTTAAAATTCTGGCACTGCTGTATCAGGATTAGGTGATACAGTTAATTGTTGTGTACTTGMTCCAGGTCAACGTTCTGAGAGCAGCAGTAAATTAAAATGCTCTGGTCAAGTTATTCTGTATCTTTAATGGTGTAAAAATTATGTTTATTTGATTTTCAAAAAATTATTACGAAAATCAATTGCCTTTCTGTATTATAGTTTACATAACTTAAATTGGMGTAGAATTTTTTWATGTATCTCACTCAWAAAGTGGATAAGGCTTAGAAAAGTRTTCTTAGAAAAGTTCTTTTGGAATCAAAAATGCCATTTCTTTTGTCCTAATCAGTTTTCTGTTCAGGCAAGCATATGTAGAAATTACAGATTTATTTCAGCCTAGTGAAACACTTTAATTAGGCAAATGGTATCTTCATGTATGRTTATCAGTTGATATTTTCAATTTTTAATTCATTCCAAGTGTTTCATATGCAATTATCTGGGATGCTGTGTGATGAAGCTTTGTAATTTTTGGAGACAATGACACTACACGAAGTTACTGCTTAAGAGGTATGAAGACATATGGTTTATAAATCTAGCTTTTCTTTTAGCCTCCTGTGTCAAAGGTGCAGTGAAAGAGCATAAACCTCTTGAGATGATGATGACGATGAAAGCAAGACATAAAAAATAATAAAATGCCACGAATTGCATTCCTAAATCTCACCTACTGTCAAAGTCTAAGAGATTAGGTAGAAAAATACTGTTATTTACTCAATTTCCTTCTCAGGAGAAAGATCTATATCATATGTTTTTGAGTTTGTTTTACACTGTTTTGAATCTTCCTTCATGCCCATTTTATCAAAGGTTATGATGAAAATGAAATGTTTGTGTTTTGTTTTTATTTCCCCTGGGATAGAAAAATATATCTTTGTGTGTCCTGTGCATTTCCACAGTAACATTAAATTATTTTCACAGCAAACCTTCTCTTTCAAGCGTAGAAAGGAACAGATGACTGCACACAACAAAAACCTTTCAGTAAGGGAATCCATTTGGAATTTTGAGGACCCAAAGTGTTTCTTGCCCAATGGACTTAGCTTTTATTGAGGACAGTCATAAATAACTTTAAAATATTCCAGTGTGATAGGATGGAGCTGCAGATTAGGTCATCGTGGAATTACAGCTCCCTTGCTTAATGATTTTACAAAATTGCCTGGCAATCCAACAAAGAGAAGGAGCACAACGTGGTGAATGCAGGCTAATTAAACCAATAATTGCTTCTCCTTGTGTTCCCAGATAATTTGCCCCTGATAATTTTAAATGAAGTTCTGAAGCTGACTTCTTGAATGAAACGCTGTGCTAGTTAAAGCTGCGCTAACTCTCCGTGTGCACGGAAATTGCCCTACTTCTCAAGGTCCCTGGCACTGCTCAGGCAAGGATTGCCACAGAAAACAGGGAGTGCAGGAATAGCTGTCCTGTATGTCTGTTAGCAAGGCCCTGAATCCCTGTGTTTTCCCTCTTTGCGGTATTGTCACTAGATCGTCTGATTTCCCTGAGCAGTTCCGAAATTAGAGGCTGCAAATTAAGTCTTTGATGTTTTTCTAAGGCTTAGGAAAAGATGCAAACTTCTGTGTATCTCAGGAATGGTCGTGTAAATCTAGAGTAACCCCGTCGAGACTCGGGAGGAATTTTTTTAGTTATATCTGTGTCAAATGCGAGTATGTGACTGTTGACTGGCAGCTATGTTTAGAACTTGGGAAATAGTTCACAAAGTCCCCAAGAATTTCAAGGTGATCTTCAAAGAGTTATAAGGAATAATTTTGAAAGTTTTAGTGTTAAACTKAGAGGAAGATTCTTTATCAGTTAATCAGTAAAAGGACTTCTGCAGATGAGTTGTAGGTATGAGCTCTGCTATGATAGATATGTTCATTATGCTATCTCACATCCATGTTGATAAACAATATGTATTTTAGGCCACTTATAGTTCTACAGAACATCCTTTCTAACATGAGCTACAATTTTACAGAACCATAGAATTGAAGGATCTACTTGTTTATTGAAAATTATTTGACACTGAACAGTCTTGGGTAAATATGTTTCTTTTCTCCATTGGTGTTTAAGGATTTTTGCTAAAAAATTGAACTAATATGTTTCTTTTTTTTGGTTTTTTTTTTTTTGTTTTGTTTTTTTTTGGGTTTTTTTTGGGTTTTTTTTTGGTTTTTTTTGTTTTTTTTTGTTTTAAATTATCCTTTCATTATCTGTGTGGAAAGACATAAAAAACCAGACAGCTTTTTAAAACAGTTGCTCAACTATTATCATCTGGACCATCAAAGTTAGACAGAGTATCTTACTGTGAATTGATTATGTTTCAGTGTAAGAGGATTGTGAGATGTATTAGATTAAGCTGAGAAGTGCAATGCATGCTTTTGGGTGTATGACTGCATTTTAAGCATCACCCAAAGCTACTTCTTCAGGGAACTAAGCCAACAAAATAAAAATGTATTAGTAATTATTTTCTAGCCCTGAGAACCTATTTAAAACCATGGCTTCTGGAGTYATGAATAGAGAGAGAATTATCCATCATTACTGGCATCTACCATATCACAGAATGCACATATGATGTGTGCCCTGAAATCTGCTGTAATAGCCTAAAAAACAAAAGTCAGGGTCTGTTAGATYTCATGAGCTGAAATTTCCATTGGTATTCACAAAATAGCAGAAGTCAAATCTGGCATCAGATCATGCCAATAGCAACTTTTCCATTAATTCTAACAGTAAAATGTTCATGACTGAAATCTATAACTACACAGTTCACAAGCTCACTCCCAGAATTTTTTGTCTTGTAAATTGATAAGTGTACACTCAGGAATTGTGAAACAGCCTCTTTTTGTTGGCTTTAAAAAGATAGAGATAGGTTCAATATATCTTAGTTGGCAGCAACTGGGCAATGAAAAGCAATATTGGTAGTGAGGGTTTTATTTTTGTTTGCTCTGTGTCTTGTTAAGCTTTACTGATATAAAACCATCTGTTTAAAAAGCTGTAAAAACCAGACTGCCAACACATAAAAGCTAAACACAACAAAAGAGTCTTAATATGCACTGCCTGATAACTCAGTGCAGTGTTAGGATTGCTGAAGATGGAGGCATGGATGGAGGGGAAGACARTTAGTTTTATGTAGAGATAAATCTTGGTTTCCAAATAAAGGACTTCACTATGTTTGATGGTGATTTTTTCTTTTTTTAGTGAATATTTATTTCCACTCTCATATAATAGTTTTGAATGAAATTTTCTGGAAATAGTTTAAATGCTTCATACAGATATGGGGTTCAGCTTTGTTGGGCTGTACAGGATGCAAGCAAGAAATGAACTGATAATAAAAGCATTGTAAGGAGGTACATATAASAGCAATAATATCAACAATACCAGGACAATGAAAATCCCAAAATTTTATAGRGTGAACCACCATTTGACTGACTAACACTACCTCAGAAACAAGCTGAAAAAATTTTTTATCATCAATTTCTCATTAAAAATATTTTTCAACCTCTTTATGCCCAATAAATTTTGAAGTAATATTGGCAAAATTAATGAGGTACTCTGAAGTTATATGCATGAGTTTTTGTGCATGCTTTATTTAAATATCATTGTAAATTGAAAAATTATTGGTAGTGGCTGTTAAATTTTTTCACATGACATAGATCTGTTTCAAAAAACCATAAATACACAAGAAAGTGTGGCATAATTATTGTAATATCTTAATGCAAATCCATTTTAGTCATGCAACAATTACATAAAGCTAATATTTAAAAAAAAATAAATTTCTCCTAAGAATACACTAAATATAGTAAAGAAACTCTTTCCACATGAGAAGATGGTTTACTAATCTACTGAATTGCTCACAGTGATCACTAAGTCGCAAAATATTCCATAAGCAAWAAAGTTTCAAAAAACTGACAAAGCACAAATTTAGATTCATCTCTATTCACTTGGATTTCACCAACATATAATAAATAACTTTTTTGAGACTAGGGTAAAATATACTTCTGGATTTTTCCTAAAGTGATATATTAWTATTAAGTGATATTTATATTAAGTTTCTATAATATAAACTTAGTATTTATAATATTTATATAATCTTCATGATATATAATATAATGTAATGTAATATAATGTAATGTAATGTAATATAATATAATATAATATAATATAATATAATATAATATAATATATATTTATGGTATATAATAGATTTTGAATAAATTATATTATATAATTCTAATTAGATAATATTAGTATATCATTTATATTAAGTGATATAAATGATATATTATTTTGCATAAGATATTATCTGTTAGGAAATATGATGACTCTAATTAAAACACCAAGTATACTTGTGTACAAAGCTGTATGAAAAAATATAGATATCCTTTATCAATAAAACCAATAATTGATCAATAATGATGGTCTGTTAGAAAGGGCTTTATATGATCTCCCCAAACAGTTCCATTGCTGTTATTTAAAAGAGGAGAACATATCAACTAAGAGAAGAAACAAGAAAAACAGTAAAATAGAAGAAGGGAAATCATGGTATAAAGAATTGTCAGAAATTGCAGAAAAATAATTTTCAAAATAGAGCTTATGAGGTGGGAAATTTCAATTTTGATAGATGCTGGTGATTAAAAGATTATAAAATTAAGCAAAGATACCCAATGAAGGGCACATTTTCAATGCAGAAAGAATTTAACAAGTAAAAATAATGTATAAGTGGTGGTAGGAAATAAAAATATACCTGAGCACAGCTTTGAGATATARTTATTAGAGTATTGTAACTACTGGTGGCAATACATCATGAACAACAGAGATTTTCAGATAAAAAGAGCTACATGAATGATTCAGTCTGTAAAATATGTTTTGTACTAAAAAGATCAATCTATTTCATTTTTTTTTCTGAGAGAAAATGAAGTGACTTGACAGCCTATAACTACCTTTCTCAGACTTCTGAGAGCAGCTTTCCTATAATTCAAATAGAAAAGACAGAATGAGACCTGGAGTCTGACTAAAACATAGTGACAAACGTTGAGGTAATTAARCATTAAGCATTTGGATGTTTATTTATAGGTAACAGGATTTAGAGATTTGTGTGATTCTTTATGGGCACAGACCTTAATCTTGTTTTTAATTTTAACTTGAAACTGTATTGATTTTAATTACATTTGTTTAAAATATTTCATATGAGATTTAATACCAGTAAAAAAAGGCTGAGTGAAGTTTTACTCATTCCATTTGCTTAGTGTCTCTTCTTTAAAAAATAGACACTTAAAATCAGTGAATATACACACTCTTGCTTTCCAGCCAGGCTTTAATATTTACTCCTATTCATTTTTAATGGCTAAGTAGCAGATGGTAAGACTTAAAGCACCAATCCCCTGGGGATTTAAAATAGGCAAAGAAATGAGAAGAAATCAAAGGGAAAAGAGCAAAAGCAGATGTTGTGTTTCAAGCTGGAATGAAAAAGGCCAGCGAGCCACTTTCCTTTCCAATTTCCCCACCCCCTCCGAAGTACCCGGAACCCTTGTGTGGGCTTCACTGGAGCAGCATCCCGATCGGCTATAGCACTGTTTATCGATAGGGAGATTATAGTGGCATAGCGGCTTACTCATCATGCCATCCGATTCGAGATCCATACCGAAGTGGGAAAGTTGTGGGTTTGGTGTTACATAAATGAAACACACACTAACAGAACCACTGGTCATAATGTAATGGAAATTAATTAAGTGAATTTCTTAAGACTAACCTCTGTTCGCATACAGAGTGCAAGTGGACCAAAGTGGCTGGGACAAGGCGAAGAGAAAAAAGGCATAGGTTTTTAAAATAAGAAACTCTTATAGCAGCCAGTACTAGAATGTGGGGTTCTGCCAACGAAGATCAAGATAAGACTTAATATTACACACACTTCATTGTAAGCTGTGATAAAAGAGATGAGAGGCCTGAGTGCGAGATTCCATACTACTCTATGAACTATTACCTAGCATAGAGGTAAATAGGTGCCTGCACTCGCGCATGAGGCTGTTGCGCCTTATATCAAGAGTTACAGAAGCAGACTCCAGACAGGAGAAAAAACAAAAACGAGCCAAGAGATAGCAATAACAAATCAACCGCCAAAACACATAAAGAACCAGTAAGCGACAGAAAGCGCATGGTCAATACTGTATAGGCACGGGGTGCGGCGATGGTGTTATTGGGGGTGCTAAGCTCGCGTCCGAGATCCCGTCGATGATATGCATACGCGTACTATGTTACACGGAGTCTGTTATAGTGGGTTAAGTTTCTGTATACCCAAGCCGACTAAGGTGCGATTAATTCCTCGGTCGGAGTGCATATTGTATATATCCTCTTAGAACATCAGCGCATGTATTTGCATACTTAAATTCCTGACTCTCTCTCTCGGCTTTTTCTAAATCCAAAAATCTCTGATGGTCCCGTGCCTCACTTGGAATCACACGTGACGCTGACTTTCTATCGCGACATATAATGCTTTTTCCAGAGGAAAAAAGATATATATTACGGGAAACGCAGAGGACAGTTTGAAACTAGTTTAAATAAACGAAATGTCTCACTTGTTAAGCGAGACTGAAATCTCTTATTTCATGGCTGATCTAGTTCCTCATGACGTTCGAGCGAGGGATAATGAGGAGAGAGACAAATGGTACTTCACAGTTAAAGTGCTGACTTATCAAAAGGCAGGTGGTATTAGAAGCTATACAATACGACCCGACTAGCGCTCGCGCGGGGCGGCGTTAAGACGACGGGCGGTGGGCTTGTTTCGGCAGCGTGTGTGTTCCTCTGTGCAGGGTACATGTGTACAGGGCAAACTTGAGCCATGCCGGGGAGGAAAATCGACTATATGAGATAGTCGTAAAAGTTCATACGAGAGCAGAGCTATGTCGAAACACACAGTACAATAGTAGTGACATGTGTCAATAACATATCAGGACCTTAGGGTATTGTGGAAGGAGGTCGAAGAGACGATGGCTCGCGTGGGTGTGCTGAGGTCTATAATCTCACGAAATGCAGAAGTACTGTGTGCCGAGTGCGCCAGTGAGACAGGGTCTATAACAACTGTTTATCTGATAAGCCCCATAAGAAGCATTTTAGTAAAAGGAACGCAATTATATTGCGGTCAGCTCAAACACTCGAAAAAGGGAGGCGCTTGGCTTCAGTCACTTGCGTTTATGAGAGTGATGTTCGCTCAGAAGAACTTCTGATGTTGAGATAGTAGTTGTAGATCTACGGAATGTCCTCTGTTCACGAGCGAAAAGCTTCGGCACATGAGGTTCTAAAGTAACCATCATAATATGTGCTGACAGGCGCGGGAGAGTAGAGCTACCTAATATAGGCTCTGGCGCTCGCCAGTGATAGAATGTGTGTGCGCATTGCCGGGCAGGTTGTTCTCTGTTTGGATTGCTGAATCCTAACTGGAGGATCTCGCGCATATATGAGGGGAGCGAGCACACGGAGGGACTGATGCGAGACGGAAGGGAACATCCATGCTGATGGTATGCAGTGTTGACTGAGGAGGACTCGGTGTGGGCGACAGAACAGAGAAACGGGAGTCTGAGAGAGTGCGAGCGCACCTGGAAATGGATACGCAGCGATAGCACAGGAAATTTGGTTAGTGACGAAGATCTCAGTGTGGGACCCGACCCGCATGCAAAAAACATCTCTCAGATAGCCTCTGTCCTGCGTTCAGGGAGGGAACATCTGCCTCATGAAACGCCGCCCCTTCCGAGGAGCCCCCCCGCCCAGGCGCTCCTGCCCATCGGCCCAGTCGAGCAACGCTGCCTCTGCTTTCAGCTCTGGGCCTCACAGCGTCAGTTAATGCTGTTGGTGAGTTTTTGTGCCTTGCCTGTAATCCCAAGTGCAGACAGGACGCCCCTCTTAGTGTGTGATAAGCCCCTCTATGAAGATGCTTGATCTGTTGCCCCCCTGTCTTCCTACGGATATGCCTGGTGGCTTTAGGTGTTTTATCGAGTGTTTAGAATAGCAGAATATTAAACAAAATCATTTGTAAAAACCGAAGATTAAAACAAAATCATGTGTGTGCCATGGACGCCATACTTTGGTCATCTTGTCTACCTATGTGCCATTCCGCCAGGAGTGAAAAGAAGCGAGGGCAGCCAGAGAATGTCGTGTAGCGCTACATGTGGAGTAATAGTGTGTGAGTAGAATCCGGCCTGGTTCGCCCGGAGTGAACGAGGATGGGAGTCTACGGGCATCGGGGCCGCATTAGCTCTCTGGCAAGGAAATGGAGTATAGCGTTCCGTCTGACGCTCGCACCTGGGTGAGTTTCGCAGGAGCTGAGCGAAGAATGGCGCCTGGCGAGGACGAGTATATGGAAGAGCAAGTCGAGTGCCGCTGAAAAGAAAGACAGGTCGGGGCGGTCGCCATGGAGCTTTGACCTTTGACTCGAATCTAGCACGAAACGGCTATCAATTGTCAAGCATATTGTGAATTGGCAAAGATTTACCAAAACGGCCACGCAAGCTCCCACACCGAGATGCCTACTACGAAATACAGCTTTGAAACGAGACGACCGCGAGGCATGAGAAATGATCGCGTACGTAATGATGATGATGTTGCAACGACAAGCTCAAATGCCGCGGACAGTGAAGAAAGTAAAAATCTTAAAATTTTTCAGAAATAGCAATGTGTTCCAAACACAAACGAAAATTCAACAGTAAATTAGTCCGTACAGGCGAGAGTCCACACGCCGGTCCTCATGGCTGGCTGGTCCGCGTGATGCCGCGCGTACTTTTACAGATAGCCTGTCTTACCTAAAATCGACATCTCGGCAATCCTTAGCTGCTCTCGGGTGCACTAAATCAGTGACACTTTTAAATTAAGTTTATGGAATAGAGAAACCAAAACTGTCTAAACTGAGGCAGTAATAATACTATCGGTTTAGATTATGAAATTTATTCTGATAGCAGTGAGGAAATACCATGTAGCACTCTGAGCTACTATCAGAAAGTTACGCACGCAGAGTTTGTACAGCGACAACCGGAGGCCCAAGCTTGAGAAGTGCTACAATCCCCGGGCCCAGGACGATGAGACAAACCAGTGTGTCCACACTACACCGCAACAACTACATCAAGGCGACACTGAGAGGGAGCCTTTTAGACAAGAGAGCAGCGAAACGTCCGTCACAAAAACCCAAGATCTAAGAGAAAAAATGTAATAAAGTGTCGGAGACCAGAAAGTGAATCAAGGAGACACACAGTAAAAACACAAGCACTCAAGGTAATATGAATAATGATACAGGCGAACGGCACACACGCAGTGCGACAAAGGACGAGTGTCACCTCGCTAGTGGAATGATCCGCAGAAACTGTATGACCCGCTCGGGAGAGCCAAGGATCATCTTAGAGCACGAGGGAGCAGGGGTCCAGGTAGCCTCGGGTGTGAGGTGCCGCCGCCGCGGAACCCGTAGATTTGACTGGGACCTGCGCGCTCGCGAGGAGAGTCTGCGGTCTCGGACCCTGCGGCGTGAAAG
>NDFG01000135.1:3025770-3049407 GCA_002167245.1 Sporophila hypoxantha
GAGAGTTTTTCCTGCTTTCCTTTAAGTTCGCTTGCGAGTTTGGTTTGGGTTTTATTTTTCTTTTTAAGTCTAACTTTCACCTGGAAAGTTTTTCCATGATTCACGGTCGGATACAGGATGGTACCACTCGCCCTGCCGTGAACAGAGTTAGCTCAGTCAACGATCTTCTAAGAGTACTTCTGACTCCGTTTCTACCCTTTTCCAACATTTTTGTTAGAAGAATAACCCTGAATGATGCGATTCATGTTAATTCATGTTAACTAGAGCTCTGATAGGTTTGTTCTCCTTTAGATTTCCCAATCAGTCAACATTATATTCCTGTTTTAAGGTCTGAAAGATGATGGTCTGAATGCCTTTAAATTCTTGCCAACATAGTTACGTGGCATAAATAGCTCATATTTATTCAAATATTTTTTGGCAGATAATTATGTATTACTTTGAGTAAAAAATTCGAGAGTTGAGGTGATATTTCCCTCATTTTTTTTAAATTGAACATTCACAAATACTATTTTAATTTTCCATGTCTGTTTGGGAATCTTAGTATCCATAAAAAACTACTTCCTTGTTTTCAGGGCAGTTTTCCCAACTTTATCTTCAAGTCCATCTCTGATCAGTGGGTCACATCCTTCATTTAGAGTGCAAAGAGAGTCCTGTGAGATGGCAGACTGCTTCTGCAGTTTCCCTCATCCTTTGTTTTTTTTTAGGTATTCATTCTCCAGCCACAGTCTTGTTGTGTTTGTTTTCTTGCACCATAAGAGCTTTTTTAGAATCTTGGAACAATATTTGCGTTTTTTTATACCATATCCATACAGTTACCATAACCATTCGTCAAGCTTCCTTCAGAAGATTGTCATCAGTCTACTGAATTATGAACAGGTTAGACCTTTTCCTTCTCTTTTTTCTTTTATTTTTTTAAATTTTTCTCCCTCTAAAGTTTTTCACTTAAAGTGCCAGGTGGCAGAAGAAAAGTAAACACTGAAAACACACAGAAATGGAATTTCTTATTTCCCCTAATGTTACTATGGAAATGAGAGGAACTCAGAAGGGGAAAATAAAGAATTCAACATATCTTGGTGTTAATATTTTTTTTCCCAGAACTTGGTGGACTGGCATCTGTAGTTATTATTTATCAACTATAATAAGATTTAGTCTTAGCTTGGACTTTTTACTAAATAACAAAGGGCAGAGATAGTTTATTTAAAGCTTTGTATATTGCAACCACCAATGGATATGTACTATAAATAGTACAATGTTCTTTTGTCTCCAGTACAAACTGTTAAAATCTCATACAACAGGAGATCTTGTCCTATAAAACGTACAACAACTTATTATTTTTTTAACAAAAGCCATAGCAATGGTCTTCATACTTGGGGGCATTATGAAATTTTTCCTTGAAATTTACGGAATAATATGACCATTCAAAGTAGGACTGGAAAATAATGCACTGGATTTTTTAAAAAGTGGCGACTGTAATGATAGAATGATTTAGTGAGTAATTGTTATGAAACTGATTTCTTTAATGAAAACAGAAGCAACTTTACATTAAGAATTAGCTCCCATAATAACCAAGATGACTCAGATTTCGTAGTTTCTGCCCACCTTATATAAAAATCATGTCTATTTGCCAATAAATTCAGTTGTATATTTATTAATTTTTGCTTCCCTGAACTAGATGGGACTAAACATCTAAATCTTTAGGAGATCAATAGATTTTAAAATTGATGGAAGGACTCCGTATTAGTGTTACAACGAATATTACTGATGTATAACTATGTAGCAATTGAATACCAAAGAAAAATAGACGGTTATAGAAGTTTAGCGATTTTGCAGAGTACAAGGATGCAATAATAAGTACAAATAATAAAGCTTGCAGAAGAGTAAGCATTGTGGGCCAATCATAAACATTTTCTTGTACAGTTGTTGCCATAAAAAGTAAATCTTAAAGAAACCATTCCAACTTTCGTTGCTGCGTTGAAATTTCACAGAAAAGGAATGACTAGAACTAAACCGAGTTGCGTCTCCTTCTTGAAGTGTAGGCAGTGTTCTACAGTGTCTGTCATTGGGTTGCTCTGACGGTTCCTGAAAAGAGGTTTTCCTTGATTTACTTCTTTTATTAGGTGTTAGCAAATTCAGGAATTGGTGGGTCTATAGATTTGAGTATAAATAAAACTCAAATACTCGTAGCAGAAACTGAAAAGAGTGCACACTCATCTACAGTGGTCCTGATTCAGACCCACAGCATCAATACCGATGCCCAGTGTCCCACTTCAAGTGATTGAAGAATATTATAAATGGGAACACAAATCACTAACAGGATATGAATTAGAGTTTCAATATTATGAATATATGCAAAGCCATAATCAGGTTTGGAGATGAGAAATAGCGTATGTAGCTTAGTGGTAAGGTGTGAAGATTATCCTAGAGGAAGTTTCTCAATAAAAGTTTCTAATAAGCATGTGGCTACGCATTGCAGTTTCATGAGGCAATTGTCCAGTATTCACCTCCTAACAAGTGCATGAAAATGAAATATTTGTTATTACTGTGGTAAATATTCGAGAACATCTTCAAAAGCACAATTTTAGGAGAGAGAGGATTTTCAGGGGAGCCCTCCCCTGTGAAGGATCCAGCAGGAAATAAGAAAAGGAGTGTGATGTTGGGGGCCTTCTGGAGAAATGCTCTTTAACCTTACCAGTGAAGGAATCTCTATTTTTGCCACAAAAGGAGAGAAGGAGTGACCAAAGTCAACAAAAGTTCACATTCTAGACTTGGAAGTTAAAGAAGAAGGGAGACAAACCAAGTAGTTCTCTATCCTGTCCTCAGCCATGGGGAAAAACCACACTTTGTTGAAATGATATTGTCAAAAAATAACCCTATTCAGACAAAATGGAAGATTAAGTATGATCTCCATTAATAGGCTCAGTTTTGCCTCATAGTTCTTCTCAGAAAGAATCTTCAGTTCAGGGTGCCAAACTTGACTTAACTGTCCATATAGGCTACATAGGAAGCGATGAATGACAAGTGAACCTGGTTTAGGATTCATTTTACATGGCTTTTCCCAGCTTTCCTTTTTGTTTTAGAAATAAAATGTTTAACTTCATCACAAGAAGTCTGAGCCAAATAGTCCTTGATGTCTTCACAACAGCTATGAGGAAAAGAATTAGTGTTTTCTGTTTTCTTTGTGCTTCTATACAAGACTTACAGCCAAGATGATCACCAAATGCTATCCCTTTTTAAATCATGGGTTCTTTATTCTGTCATTTTCTGTGTGGTATAACGCAGTTTTCCTCGCTAACTATAAATCACAGGAATTTTTCCCTTTTTGCACGTGGTTCAACTGATTAAATCTATTCAGTGAAAATTAGTTTAACAAGTTGACACAGGCATGTGAGCAAGTGTGTCAGAGTTTAGCAGCCTCAGCTTGCCCAAAGCACGAAAAGAAGATGAGTTCTAAAGGATTCATATTACTGCCAATATTAAATAAAAAATAAATAGATAATTGGCCATCTGGTGAGAAAAACGGATCAGAAGGTGGGGAAAATAATTTCAATTACTTTTAAAAATAGTACATTGTAGAATTTTGGCTTATTCGGAAGCATTGGAGAATCGGGGTGTATTATTAGATTGTTAGAGTCACTCATCTTCTCTATGTCCATAAAGTGCAAAGACAGAATCAGCCACTTTGCTCTCAAAGAAAAAATTTAATGATGGTACATTAGTTTTCATACTGCATCACTGTAGAAGGAAAAAAAGAAAAAAAAAAAGTGAAGTGGGGGAGGGGTAGGGGAAACATAATATATTATAAATATTCAGAAAGCTTTTTTCTGGAGGAGTTGGTGTAAGGAGAAAAGTGAATCACATTCTTATTAGCGTTTCAATAATATTTTCCCAGAACATGAGCACACGATTAATGTTTTTTCAAAAAAAGTTAACTGTCTAGAGCACAGCTGTAAATAAACTGAAAAATAATGAAAGAACCACCCAGGACCTATTTTCTACTTAGCTTGTTTTTTGGTGTGTTGTGTTGTATAATAAATACAAAGGCTAAGTATAATCCTGTGTCTTTCTGCAGAGAACATAATGGGTTTTTGGCACAAGATTTTACTCTTATAGAGGAATATGGCAAAAAAATTTATGCTGGCAGAAGTCTTGGAAGACCAAGTTTCTATAGTAAAGTTCACAGACAAATGGTATTTTAATTTGACTCATTAATATAAAATTAAAAAAGATTTCATGTCTAGATAATCAAACTGGTTTTATGTCTTAAGACAACAACCTTATGAAGATCCTGATCAGAAATTACCGTGCTAAATTTATATAATATGTTGAATTACAGAAACAGGGATGAATATAATCTGTGCTCGTGACTCAACAGCAGTGCAGGTCAACCTTGGTTGATTGTTGACTCATCCCAATCATCAAAAATTTGGAAGGTTGGAGAGCTCACAGTTCTTCTGGGGTAATCCTTTCCTGTGGCTGCCCTTGTGTGAGCCGCAGAACAGGAATTCGGTGATGACATTGAGTGTATAAGTTCTTGTGGCTTGGGCTGCAACCAATTTGCATCATTAGCAAGTAAAATTTGATGTAACACGAAACACATTTAAAATAGACTGATAGATTGAAGGAAAGAGGCAAGGAGAGAGGTTTTTGAAAATTCTCCGTGTAAGAGGGAAAAATGTACGGGGTGTTAGACAACTTGTATGTCAAAAGCAGAGTTATGTTGCCTCACTAACAACTGTAATCAAGTGATGAGAATGGAAAACTGCGTGTCCAAACGCATCCAGAAAAGAATGAATATTTGTGGTAATTGTTTGTCGCAGCTTAATGAAAACAACTGATAGGAATTGTTTTGCTACCTGCAAAGAGTCTCGTCCATCCTAAAATGAAGAGACCGCTCCAGGGGTAAGCATATGTCAGACTAAAGCAAAAGCACTTGCTACATAAATGTCTCAATTTTAAAGAAAAAAGCGTTCAAAAAATTTTTTAAGTAGAAGAGAAAAAATCACTAGACAGGTCGAATTGATAGACCAAAGCACTGGCTGTGTTGCTGTTGTTTCTTCACTGTTGGAGGACAAATACTACAAATTGCATTTAGCTTTTTCTGAATGCTATGTCAATTGATGTTCAAGTGCCCATCCTAATAGAAAGCAAACAGCATTTCCTATAAACAAACAACCCTCACCAGAAGGGATACAATTGTTGTCCATTTATTGAACATATGGCAATCTATTGTTGAGGGTAGCTATGGTGTGAATATTTTGACATATCTTTGCTTTGTTGTGTTTGTGGTTGTGTTTCCATGTTTTGCTGGGTCTTTTGAGTGTTTTTTTTTTACAAGTTGGATGATTTCTTAATATTAAGACTGATTGTATAGCAATACTTGTTGATGTTACCTTAAAATTCAAAAGCTTAGAAGGAAGAAGTCTGAATCTTTGGAATGTCGGTAATAGACGTTGATTACCACCACCAGAACTCTTTTTAGACTGAAGCATGAAGGGCAAACGAAGCCTGCAACAACATGCAGAAGGTAAACTTGCAAAAATAAATTTCCCCTCCTCAAGAAACCTGGAGCTGCCTCAGAGCGGTCTCTGAATGTAGCCTTTTTGTTTTGTAACATTTGGTAAACGCTAATTGCCAAATTACTAATTGCCAGCAGGGTGCTAATGTCCGCTCAAGATTCTATTGTTGAGCTTTATGTCTCTTTGTTGATACAGAGTGAAAGTGACACTACATGCCCTTGAAGCTGATGGATTTGAACAATGCAAATAGCTGCCTGCAGTTTTCTTTAACTGGCAGATACATGGAGCAAAGAATGGCCAGAAGCGCAGAATTGGTTGTTCAATTGGGCTAGTTTGCAGAGAAGTTATAAAAATTTGTTATTTAGTTTCTGTCTGTATGCAACAGTGATGACTGACTGACATGAGCGTTTAGAATGTGTCCGTAAATTTGACAGTTTAAAGGTCCAGAAGAGATATAGACTCAATGGGCATGTTCAGCTCTGACCTAAATCTTCGAGCAAAATAAATTGATTAAGGACTAGTATCACTGATCTATGAGCTGCACAGAACAGTTGCAGTTATTCACTGGTGTAGGACAAAATGGTTTATGAACAGATGTTGCAAGAAAAGTGGTAGAGTTGATCAGAATTCATCAGAGAAACATATGCGATAAAAAAAAATGTTCGCAGGTGTATAAGAATATGGGGCAATACGATTCACCTAGCCTGCTGATTTTTCTACTTTCTACAATAGCTGTAGCAAAGGCTCTAGGTCTGAAAAGCATGATTACAGTGTTTTTAGTGTATTTTAGAAAATATATTCACCTTTAGTTATTTTAGATAATATACGTCACCTTGGAATCCGCAATTGGCTAAGCCAGAAGGTTATATAATTAAGAACTGAATTAAATTCGAAACAAAAAAGATTAGACTGGATACACACTTAATATACCTGCACAAGACACCGTGCAAATCAGGGGTATTTTCCAAGTTAAGATTTTAATTAGCCCAAAAAAGGGCCGAGAATGTGTTAACGATGTTGGGGAAGTTTTTTATATTTGGAAAACACGATTGTGGATTAAGACTTCAGGAAAAATACTTTCACTGAAATAATGATGATACTGCAGAACTAAGCACATCCTTGCAACACAATATTTCTCAAGAAGACTTTAAAACGTGCCGAACCATCGTAGTGTACTGATACAATGGAGCATTGTTTGAAAGCGGAGCTCGTTACAAAAGAGCTGGATCACATGAGGAACTCCTGGAATTTACGCTGTGAATATTGCAAGAGCCTAAATGATAGGTGGTTTTTCATCAGTTTCATCAGAAATATGAAAAGAAACAACCACTCTCTTATGGGATGATGTCACCTTCCATTAGGTGGGGAGAGGTCATTTGCCTTCCGGAGCTGCAAAAACTGGGGTGCTTCCTGGAAAGTCCACTGATGTTTTTGGTTTAATTATTGTTATAATGAAATTCTTCATTAAGTAAATTCAAATATTTGGCTTAAGACACCACCAAACATTACAGTTATTTAAACGAGCAGCAACTGCCCAAAACTAACCATATCATTCTTATTCTATAGTTGAAATTCATAGCAGCCACTGCTAATCTGTTGCTGCCTATCAAATATCCTCATCTAGTAGTCTTAAAACTGTCATAACTCTGTGTTATGTGCTACTTATCAGTCATGGTCTGGGTTAAAAACACTCTTATAAATCCAAGGAATTACTGGCAGTTTGAGAAGAAACAATTTCCAAAGGAGGCCTGCAAGAGGTTTGTTTGTAGATATAAAATATATTGGGGCTATAAGGTGGGAGTCTTTCTAATGCAGTTTCCAGCTGAGAATGTGAAAAAGGCCAGCGAGCATCTTTCCTTTCAATTTGCTCATTCAGAAGCCTAAGACAAATATTCATCCTTTTTTATTTGTTTCAGAGGCAGACAAACGCCACATGTCTGGACCTCTCACAAGTGGCCAATCACCTTTGCAGAACTTGATGGTGAAGTTGAAAGGCATTCTGGCTTTTCCCCCATGTCTCACCAACATTACATGATTTACAACAAGCAACTGCCGAAAATTAACCCATACAATTCTTATTCTAAGTATGAATTCATAGGACCAACACGGCTAATCTCGTGGCTGCATATCAAATATCCTCATCTGAGTATCGTAAAACTGTGCATCAACTCCTGTGTTATGTGGCTAATTATCAGTCATGGCGTGGTTAAAACATCGTTATAAGGTCCAGATGGAAATTACTGGCAGTCTTGGAGAAGAAAACAATTCCAAAGGGGAGCTCGCAAGAAGGTTGTTTGTAGATATAAGCAATATATTTGCGGGCTATAGGTGGGAGTCTTTCTAATGTAGTTTCAAGCTGGAATGAAAAAGGCCAGAGAGCCACTTTCCTTTCAATCGCCATTCAAAGCCCAGAGAAATATTTCATCCACTGTTCAGAGGAACAAACTCTCACAAGTGGTCAACCACCTTTGCAGAACTGTTGGTGAAGTTGGAAGGCATGCTGCTCATCCCCATCTGGTCGTCGACACATCAGTCAGCAGCTTCAAGCAACTATCTGCTTTTGCCTCTCTTTCCGATTTTGATTTTTCTCCTGCATTAGAAAGACTCCCACCTATAGCCCCAAATATATTTTATATCTACAAACAAACCTTCTTGCAGGCTCCTTTGGAAATTGTTTCTTCTCAAAACTGCCAGTAATTCCTTGGATTTATAAGAGTRTTTTTAACCAGACCATGACTGATAAGTAGCACATAACACAGAGTTATGACAGTTTTAGACTACTAGATGAGGATATTTGATAGGCAGCACAGATTAGCATGTTGGCTGCTATGAATTCATACTTAGAATAAGAATGTATGGTTAGTTTTGGGCAGTTGCTTGTTTAAATAATGTAATGTTTGGTGGTGTTTAAGCCAAATATTGAATTTACTTGAAGAATTTATTATACTAAATTAAACCAAAACATCAGTGGACTTTCCAGGGAAGGCACAATCCCAGTTTTGCAGCTCCAGGAAGGCAAATGACCTCTYCCACCTAATAGGAAGGTGACATCATCCCATAAGAGAGTGGTTGTTTTTTCATATTTCTGATGAAACTGATGAAAAACCACCTATCATTTAGGCTTTGCAATATTCACAGRTAAATTCCAGGAGTTCCTCATGTGATTCCAGTCTTTTGTAAGAGCTGCCTTTCAAACCAATGCTCCATGTATATACATAGATGGTTGGCAGTTTTAGAAAGTCTTCCTTGAGAAATATTGTGTTTGCAAGGATGGTGCTTAGTTTTGCAGTAGTCATCATTATTTCAGTGAAAGTATTTTTCCTGAAGTCTTAAATTGTGTTTTGTTCTYGAAAATATTAGATTTTCATCTTTACATTGCTTGTAATAAAATAGACTTTCTGTGTGGTCTTGTAGTTCATGGGATTTCAAGGTGAGTATATTTTAAAATAACTAAAGGTGAATATATTTTAAAATAACTAAAAAACAGTAAGTGCTTTTCAGCCTAGAGCTTTGTACAGCTATTGGTAGAAAGTTAGAAAAATCAGCAGGCTAAGGTGAATGTATTCCCCATTTCTTATAACCTGCTAATTTTTTTTTATCCATAATGTATTCTGAATGAATTCTGATCAACCTACACTTTTCTTGCAACATCCWTTCATAACTATTTTTCCTAACAGCTGAAGAACTGCAATCTGTTCTRTGCAGCTCATAGATCAGTGAATTGTCCTTAATAATTATTTTTGCTAGGAAAGCTTTAGGTCAGAGCTGAACATGGCCCATTGAGTTATATCCTTTCTGGACTCTTTAAATGTCAAATTTAAGACACATTCTAAACCTATGTCAGTCAGTCATACACTGTGCATACAGAACAAAACTATAATACATTTTTTATAACTTCTCTGAACTGCCATTGAACATAAATTCTGGCTTCTGGCCCTTCTTGCTCCATGTATCTGCAGTTAAAGAAAATTCTGCAGCAGTAWTTGCATTTTTCAAATCCATCAGCTTCAAGGATGTAGTGTCACTTCACTYTGTACTCAACAAAGAGACATTAAAGCTCAACAATAGATACTTTGAGGAACATTAGCACCCTGCTGCAATTAGTAATTTGCAATTAGCTCTACCAATGTTACAAAACAAAAGGTACATCAGAGACGCTCTTAGGCAGCTCCAGGTTTTTTGAGGAGGGGAAATTATCTTTGCAATTTACCTTCTGGATGATTGTGCAGGCTTCTTTGCCCTACATGACTAAAAAGGTTCTGGTGGTGGTAATCAAGTCTATAAGACATCCAAAGATTCAGCTTTTCTTCTAAGCTTTTGAATTTTAAGGTAACATCAAAAGTATTGTCTACTACAATGCATCTTAATATAAAGAAACACCAACTGTAAAAAAAAAAACACTCAAAACCCAGCAAAACATGGAAAACCAACCAAACAAACAAACCAAAGCAAAGATATGCAAATATTCACCATGTACTGCAACAATAGATTGCCATAGTTCAATAAATGGAAACAATTGTATCCTTTRGAGGTTGTTTGTTTATGGATATGTGTTTGTTTCTATTAGGATGGGGCACTGAACATCTGAACATAGATTCAGAAAAATCTAAAATGCAATTGTAGTATTTGTCCTCCAACAGTGCAAGAAAAACAGCAACACAGTGGTTGCCATTAGTCTGTCAATAGACCTTCTAGTTGATTTTTCTCTTCCTACTTAATTTTTGACCTTCTAAATTGAGACATTTATGTAGCAAGTGTTTGCTTAGGTCTGACATATGTTACCCTGGAGGTGTCTCTTTCATTTTATTGATGGAGAGACTCTTGCAGTAGCAAAAAATTTTCTATCAGTTGTTTCATTAAGCCTGGAAACAATTACACAAATATTTTCTTTTCTGGATGGTTTCTGGAACGCAGTTTTCCATTCTTATCCACTTGATTATGGTGTTTGTGAGCAAAATAACTCTGCTTTTGACATACAAGTTGTCTAACACCACATATATTTTTCCCTCTACAGGAAATTTTCAAAATCTCTCATGCCTCTTCCTTCAATATTATCAGTCTTTTTAATGTGTTTGTTGTTAACATCAAATTTTTCCTTGCTAATGATGCAATGGTTGCAGTCCAAGCACAGGAACTTATACATCATGTAACAAGAATTCTGTTCTGCTGGCTCACACAGGGCAGCACAGGAAAGGATTACCCAGAAGAACTGTGAGCTCTCCAACCTTCAAGATTTTGATGATTTGGATGGTCAAAATCAACCAAGGTTGACCTGCACTGCTGTTGATCAGAGCACAGATTTATATTTCCAATCCCTGTTTCTGTATTCAACAAATTATATAAATTTAGCACGGTAATTTCTGTCAGGGATCTTCATAAGGTTGTGTCTTTAAGAAATAAAACCAGTTATTGATTATTAGAACATTAAATATTTTTTAATTTTATATTAATGAGTCCAAAATTAAATACCATTTTTCTGTGAAATTTCTCTACTATAGAAACTGGTCTTCCAAGATTCTGCCAGCTAAATTTTTTTGCCATTTCTATAAGAGTAAAATCTTGTGCCAAAAACATTATGTTCTCTGCAGAAAGACAAGGATATACTTAGCTTTGTATTTATTATACAACAACAACAACAAAAAAAAGCTAAGTAGAAAATAGGGCCTGGGTGGTTCTTTCATTATTTTCAGATTTTACAGCTTGTGCTGCTTATGTAGACAGTTATTTTTTTAAAACTTTGAGTGTCATGTTTGGGAAAATATTATTGAAAGTAATAAGATGTGATTACATTTTCCCTTACCCAAACTCCTCCAAGAAAAAGTTTCTGAATATTTATAATATTTATGTTTCCCTACCTCCCCCACTTCACTTTTTTTTTTCTTTTTTTCTCTACAGTATCAGTATGAAAACTAATGTACCATCATTAAATTTTTTTTGAGAGCAAAGTGCTGATTCTGTTTTGACTTTATGGACATGARAAGATGAGTGACTCAACATCTAATAATACACGTTCATGCTCAGCAAAATTCTACAATGTATATTTTTAAAAGTAATTGAAATTATTTTCCACCCTTCTGATCCGTTTTTCTCCCCAAATGGCCAATTATTATTTATTTTTTATTAATATTGAGCAGTATATGCATCCTTTAGAACTCATCTTCTTCTGCTTTGGAGAAGCTGAGGCTGTAAATCTGACACTTGCTCAYAGTTGCTGTGTCAACTCTGTTAAACTAATTTCATGAATAGATTTAAGCAGTTGAACATAGTGCAAAAAGGGAAAATTCCTGTTGATTTATAGTTAGCAGGAAAACTGCTAATAATCCACACAGAAAATAAGGAAAAGAACCCAGATTAAAAAGGGATAGCAATTTGGTGATATCTTGGCTGTAATTTGGTATATAAGCACAAAGAAAACAATAAAAGAGTAATTCTTTTCCCTCATGCTGTTGTGAAAGACATCAGGACTATTTGGCTCAGGTTCTGTGATGAAGTTAAACATTTATTTCTAAAACAAAAAGGAAAGCTGGGAAAAGCCATGTAAAATGAATCCTAAACCAGGTTCACTTGTCATGCATGCTTTCCTATGTAGCCTTATGGACAGTTAAGTAAAGTTCTGGCAACCTGAGTTGAGATTTCTGAGAAGAGAATTATGAGGCAAAACTGAGCCTTTAATGGAGAACATACTTAATCTTCATTTTGTCTGAATAGGTTTTATTTTGACGATATCATTCAACCCAAAAGTGTGTTTTTCCCCATAGCTGAGGACAAAGATAGAAGAATACTTGGTTTCTCCCTCTTCTTAACTTCCTAGTTTAGATGTGAACTTTTGTTGACTTTGGTTCACTCTTCTCTCCTTTTGTGGGCAAAAATAGAGATTCCTTCACTGTAAGGTTAAGAGCATTTCTCCAGAGGCCCCCAACATCACACTCCTTTCTTATTTCCTGCTTGATCCCTTCACAGGGGAGGGCTCCCCCTGAAAAATACCTTCTCTTTCTTAAAATTGTGCTTTTGAAATGTCCCAATTTTAACACAGTAATAATAATAATTGCATTTTCATGCTTTTTAGGATGGTGAATACTGACAATTGCTCATGAACTGCATGTAGCACATCTTATTAAAAACTTTATTGCAGAAACTTCTCTAGGATAATCTTCACACCTTACACTAAGCTACATAGCTATTTCTCATCTCCAAAACTGATATGGCTTTGCATATATCTAATATATGACTCTATTMATATCCTGYAGTGATTTTGTTCCCCATTTATATRTATTTCAATCACTTGAAGTGGGACACTGGGGCATGGTATTGATGCTGTGGGTCTGATCAGGACCACTGGTAGGATGAGTGTGCATCTTTTCAGTTTCTGCTAYGAGTATTTGAGTTTATTATATCAAATTTTAGTGACCCACCAATCTCTGCATTTGCTAACACCTAATACAAGAGCAAAGAGAAACCTCTTTTCAGGAGTCAGAGCAACCCAATGACAGACACTGAAACACTGCCTACACTTCAAGAAATGACCARCTGGTTTAGTTCTGTCATTCCTTTYCTRTGAATTTCAACGCAGCAACRAAAGTTGGAATGGTTTCTTTAAGATTTACTTTATGCAACAACTGTAAAGAAAATGTTATGATTGGCACATGCTTACTCTTTGCAAGCTTTATCATTTTGTATTTTTTATTGCTCCTTGTACTCTGCAAAAGTCCTAAACTTCTATACCRTCTATTTTTCTTTGGTATTCAATTCTACATAGTTAAATCAGTAATATTGTGTAAACATAATACAGAGTCTTCCATCAATTTTTAAAATCTATTGATCTCCTAAAGATTTAGTTTTAGTCCCACCTAGTTAGGAAACAAAATAATAAATATAAACTGAATTTATTGGCAAATAGATGATTTTTATATAAGGTGGRGAAACAGAAATCTGATCATTTGTGTAATTATGGAGCTAATTCTTATGTAATAACTTGCTTCTGTTTTATTAAAGAAATCTGTTTAAAATTACTCACTAAATCATTCATCATTCAGTCCCACTTTTTAAGAAAATCCAGTGCATTATTTTTCCAGTCCTACTTTGAATGGTCATATTATTGTAAATTTCAAAGGAAAATTTCATATATGCCCCCAAGTATGAAGACCTTGCTTGCTTTTGTTAAAAAAATAATAAGTTGCTGTAGGTTTTATAGGCAAGGACTCTGTTTATGAGATTTACAGTTTGTACTGGAAGAAAAAAACATTTACTAATTTATATTATCCATGGTGGTTGCCTATACAAAGCTTAAATAAATATCTCTGCCCGTTTATTTAGTCTGTAAAAGTCCAAGCTAAGACTTAATCTATTTAGTTGATAAATAGATAACTACAATGCCAGTCACAAGTTCTGGGAARAAAATATTACACAAGATTGTTGGATTCTTTATTTCCCCTTCCTGAGTTCCTCTCATTCCATAGTAACATTAGGGGAAATAAGAAATTCCCATTTCTGGGTTTTTTCAGTGTTTACTTTTCTTCTCCACTGGCATTTAAGTGGAAAACTTTAGAGGGAGGAAAAATTTAAAAAAAAAAAAGAAAAAGAGAAGGAAAAGGTCTAACCTGTCACAATTCAGTAGACTGATGACAAATCTTCTGAAGGAAGCTTGGAAATGAGTTTATGGTACTGTATAGATATGGTATTAAAAAAGCAAAGATTGTCCAAGATTCTAAAAAAGCTCTTTATTATGCCAGAAACAAACACAACAAAGACTGTGGCTGGAGAATGATACCAAAAAAAAACAAAGGATGAGGGAAATGCAGGAGCAGTCTGCCATCTCACAGGACTCTCTTTGCACCTTAAACAAATGAATGTGACCCACTGATCAGAGATGGACTTTGAAGATTAAGTGGGAAAACTGCCTGAAAACAGGGAAGTAGTTTTTTATGGCATCTAAGAGTTCCCAACACAGACATGGGAAAATTAAATAGTATTTTGTGAATGTTAATTTAAAAAAAAAAATGAGGGAAATATCACCTCAACTCTCATTTTTTACTCAAAAGTACATATAATTCTGCAAAAAATATTTGAATAAAATATGAGCTATTTATGCCAGTAACTATGGGCAAGAATTTAAAGGATGTCAGATCCATCATCCTTTCAGACCTTAAAACAGGAATATAATGTTGACTGATTGGGAAATCCAAAGGAGAACAAAACCTATCAGAGCTCCAGTTAACATGAATTAACATGAAATCGATCAATTCAGGGTTATTTTCTATACAGAAAATGTTGGAAAGAGGGGCAGTAGAGGAGTATGGAGTACTCTTAGAAGTAGTTGATGAGTAATTGTTCACAGCAGGGGAGTGGTACCATCCTGGTATCGACCGTGAATCATGGAAAAACTTTCAGGTGGAAAGTTAGACTTTAAAAARAAAATAAAACCCAAAACCAAACTCKCAAGGTAACTTAAAAGGAAAAGCAGGAAAAACTCTCTCCAATGGTATGGGCAGTAAAACTTGGAGAGTTTGGTGGAGCCTTGACTTTAAGGCAGCTGCTATTATAAAAGACACAGACATAGGAGATTCTMCCTTTGGACAGAAGATGCAAGGTATACTGGAGTTCTCTGCAGTCTTGATAAAGGAAAAAACAGAAAAAAACATGGGCTATTCAAACTTACCAAGAAAAGGGTTATGTGTCTATGAGTCTTTTCCAATCTAATTGATCCTGTATGATTCAGTGAGAAAAATACTGCTGAATTATTCCAAAGTAATAATGTTAAAAATATTAGTTTTCTGGAAATCCTTTTTTTTTTTGTCTGACCTTTCTACTCATAACCACATAATGCCAATAACACCCTTATCTTCTAAAGARAAAAAGACTGAGAAGGTAAAAGGTGAAGCTGTGGTTTTAAGGGAGAAGAAATTCAGCTAGTAATCCTTTTCATTAAATTTCTTTCTTACTTCATCCTTTACAATGACAATAAAACAATTTTTTATTCAGTTATACCGAGTAGAGTTTTCCAAATTTAATGATCCTATTAAATTCTCTCAGATGAAATCCACAATGTATTCCTCATTATTAGTTTGCCAAAGTAAATGGAAATAGTACTTTAAAATTTAATGCAGGGTAAGTTTAATGATCTACACCATCTTATATACTGGTTAATCCTGAAATAGTAGCATGTATAACATATAAAATATTCAGAAGGYAAGCCACYAGCATTAACAACAACAACAAAAATTCAATCAATCAGAATCTTTGATTTAATAACTAGCAGCTTTGTTTAATTACAGTTGGGTTGGGTTCACTGGGCTGGGAATGCAATTATGTGTCTTGGTGCAGCATTAGTAGGTCAGACTAAAAGGCCTCTTCTTTTTGTATCATTTCCTTAAATAAAAAAAATATTCCTAATTTCTTAATTTTTCCTTAAATAATAAATATTCTTAATTTCTTAAATAATGAGAAAATATTTGTCCGTTTTCTGTTGCAGTTGGCTTATCCTGGAAAACAACCTTCATTTACATGTGAATGTTGTGACTGAAAGAAGAATCAAAAAGCCATGGACACATATTTTCTTCACAGKGATTCCTGAACATGGTCTGGATTGTTTGATGGATTTAGTAATATTTGTCATCTTTTACATACTGCAGAGCACTTTATCAGTTATTCTTTATATAGCATTTCCACTGAATCATAGAAGAACATAAATGAAAAATAATTGTCTCTGCACACTCAGCAGATGAAGCTCTAGAGAGAATCCAAGATTCACATGTTGAGCACTTGGAGCAGTCAAACAGAACAGGTTTTACTGGAGAACAAGTCAATAATGGCTCTTTTTTTAAATTTTTTTTATATTTAGAATCTTTTTAACCTAGAAATTCAATATAATTTGGGCTAGGGTTATAGCTTTATTACTATTAAAATTACCTCCAACATTTACATACATACCTTCATCATTTTTATATGGCTTGAGATAGACTTCAAAAAATAATACCACCAGTAAATACTAGCAGTAAATACCAATATAAAATTGGTAGTTTCTGATTTTAGAAATGGACAAAATAGACAAGTAACTCCTAGCATTAACATCAGTGCTTTGCTAATGCATCATTTCCCTGGTATCTTCTCCACATCTCCATTTGGGGAAAAATATGGTCATTGGTCCAGCGAGGTGTTTCAACCCAAAATATTTCTTATTTTACAGTATGATCTTCTCATAAAATCAATTTAAGCTTATTAACCAAGAAAAGAAAGACCCCAGCATTCCAATTTAAGTAGACATTTTGCCTTCCTAAGCTATTTTAATTTTACACATAGCACTGGTAGACCTCAGATGCTCCCAACAGATGATCCAGGTAGGAAAATACATCATCTGTAGGAATATCAGTCATTTTTATCTCATGACTGGGCAGTGAGAAGAAAATCATTTTTCCATGCCCCATAACACAGAATCACTCTGTTGATACTGGACACCAAAGTGATGTTCACTTATTCTTTAAGGGCTTCATTTAATCTTCTTTTTCAGGGGGAAAAAACCTCTCTGATTGAATTGCATACATTGTTGATTATTTGCTGGATTTAGGAGTCTCATAATGCAGATTTAAAGGTTTTAAAGTTATCATAACACTCGTACATGTGGAGAGTTGCTGATGACTTGGCACARCCAAGGATTACTAAGGTTGATTATYGATGATAATCATATGCCAATGTTTTTATTGTACTGTCAGTGRGAGGTGATAAGTGCATATTCAAAATACATGTAAATTAAGCTTGCTCTAATTAAACTTTCCATACTTTAAACAGAATCAGATTAAAGTAACTGTAAAAACAGAAAGTTGATATGTCTTAGCTTCGCTTGAAACACATACAGTTGCCTTAAAATGGTTGTGGGTTCTTTGTTAGGGAGGGAGAATTTATTTAATGCAAAATATTTTAATGACACTTTAGTATTAGTAAACTGTAAAGGGATGGCTGTGAAGGCAAAAGACAAATTACCTTCTTTGAGTTTGCATGTTAAAAGCCAATTTAAGAAAGTGTCAAGACATTGATGTATTGTCTTCTGTGCTGCAAATTTTGCAACTATTTAAGTGAAAATGAATTTTTTTTTGGCATCTTTACATTTGGGATGGGGTAGCTGTTTTGATTTCCAGCCAAATGTGTTGAGTTATAATTATGCTTTGTCTCAGTATAGAAAATGTGCTTTGAATATCCTGTATTTACTGTGACATCCAAGTAAGAAAAGGAACTGTGTCATATTTCTCTTTGAAGGAACTTCATGGCAAATATGACAGTTCTCCCACAAATGAAAAGATAGTCTGCTAGCAGCAGCTGTGTATGGCAAATTGATGGGAAAGTGACTGACATATATTGGTAATGCATATTTCCACACATCTCTTTCTATGTCATGGCAATGTGATCTAAAATATATAGTATTTTGGCTTCTTCCTCATGGCAGCAGTATCTAGTGCCTATAAGTGTGTAAATCCTAAAGAGCAATGTTAAAATTGTGAGTGGATAATGTAGAGGAAGGGAAACAAGTCAGATAGAATCATATGAATCAGAAGAATTGGTATATATATATGTATTTTAAAAAATATTATTAATATTTATTATTTATTATTTATTATTTATTATTTATTATTTATTATTTATTATTATTTTTTGTTGTGGACCATGATTTTTTTTTTTATATTTAGAATTTTTTTAGCCTAGAAATTCAATATAATTTGGGCTAGGGTTATAGCTTTATTAGTATTAAAATTACCTCCAACATTTACATACATACTTCATCATTTTTATATGGCTTGAGATAGACTTAAAAAAATAATACTACCAATAAATACTAGCAGTAACTACCAATCTAAAATTAGTAGTTTCTGATTCTAGAAATGGACAAAATAGACAAGTAACTCCTAGCATTAACATCAGTGCTTTGCTAATGCATCATTTCCCTGGTATCTGCTCCACATCTCCATTTGGGGAAAAATATGGTCATTGGTCCAGCAAGGTGTTTCAACCCAAAATATTTCTTATTTTACAGTATGATCTTCTCATAAAATCAATTTAAGCTTATTAACCAAGAAAAGAAAGGTTCCAGCATTCCAATTTAAGTAGACATTTTGCCTTTCTAAGCTATTTTAATTTTACACATATTCCATCCTACTCACAGAATCACTGMATCTTGTCAGAAGGCTCTGGTCTATCAGTATGCAGCAGGACAAAAAGGAAAGATGAATACAGCTCAGAAATATTTGATTAAATTATCTTCAGTAGAAAATACTGTCTTGTTGAGCTCCCACAGGAAAACTTTTTTTCAATTAGTTTTGATTAAATTCCGTGATGAGGGTTTTTCAAGTTAGGATGGAATCGTTTGTGGAAACCAAAAAAAAGAAATTTAATTCAGTAGAAATCAAAGCCTTTGGGTTAAATACCTGTCTAAGCCTCCAGAAATCCAATTTCACATATCTGAAGTAAACTGGCAAAAAAAAAAAAATCTAACAGGATGAACAGGTGCATTAATATCTGAGCTGTTGTTTATCCTGATGTCTCAAGGCTTTAGTGCAGAAAAGAAATGTAGTCAACCTTTTTGCATTGATGAAGAGGCAAAACACAGAATATAATATTGCTTCAAAACAGATTTAGAAATAACTTATATATAAGAAATTGTAGCTGTTATCACAAGCACTTGTTCACCACTAAAGGTTTTGTTTGTGCCTGGTAAATTGTATTTTATATGTGGTAAAAAAGAAAAATCTATTTGCAGATTAAAGAGAACACAGAATCAATCTTTCTATAAGCTGTTGTTTTTAATATTACTTCACATTTGTAATTTATATTGTCTCCATACTGTTTTAAGATACATTTTTCACAAATATAATATGATGATGATAATAAAATGATACAGTGACCTAGTTATGCTGAACTCATTATAGCAAATCTAATAAACAATTTTTATAAACAATGCTATGCATATTTTGCATATTTATGCATAATTTGTCAACAGAGTTTGATCAGAATGGTAAAAATGCAGTGACATAAAGATGCATAGTAATGCATGAGAAAAAAAAATACTCAAAATGTAAGATCATTACTTTGGCACAAGGTTATTGTTTTAGGAGGTCAACCAGACCAATTCAGTTTACCTCTTTTATTTGGGAGGACACTTAATTTGCAGAAATATTTTCAAATTTAGAAATTAAAGATTTTTTTCCATTTCTTTTGTTTAGTTTCTATAATAGATTTTTGGATTTATGGTCCTTTGATGTGAAGGGCATTCAGTTTATTTTTTAAATGTAAAAGAAAGTAAATCCCTAAGGTWGGACTTTCCATACTTAATGTTGGTTTTGTGCATGTTATTTATACTTCAGCTGTGCACATATTATCCCAGATATTGGCCTAAAACAAAGCAGAGTTCTTTGCCTTCTTCCTAAAAATATGCACCTTAGTGATGTGTTTGTACAAATTGTTAGGCCTTTTGAAGTCATTGGAACATTTCACCTGCATAAAGATGTGTTTGGTTCCACAGCTAAAGCCTTAGCCTTTAAACATTTACATCATCCAATCTGTATTCATGCAAAAAAAAAAAAATATATATATTTACAAAAAATCAGTTCTGAAAGCAAAAATTCAGCTGGGGAATAAATTTTATAATAAGCCCAGTAAAAGCTGAAAATAAGTTGCTGGGAGGTCAGCTGAAGCAGGTKTATCTGGCAGTGAGAAACAGACTTCCTGCTTTGGACATCATTACCTGTATTGCAAAACCTCTTGGAGGATTCATGAGGGCTTCATGCTTCATATTTTCATTAATATATCAACAATGTCTAAAGATCTCTATTGCCTAACACTATTAAGAAAAATGAAACTATTGGATAGTTTTTCTGTGCATTGATTTTTTCCCCCCACATCGATGCGTATTACTGCGAAAACATTTAAAGGTTTTTCCCATGGTTAACCTTGTAGAAAAGTATAAGAAACCCTTAACATCCATTTCTAGGGAAAAAGACCGTTTGACCTCAAAATCTGTCCACAAATTTTGATTTGTGTGTTGAGCCGAGAGCACAGCAAAGGCCTGGGAAAATGAAAGGTTAATCCCTCATCTGAAGYGCACAAGTGTTTCCCAATGCCTGCAGGTGGGAGATGAATATGCTAATGGRGCAAGCCTGACTCTGCAGTGATTTGCAGGTGAAAATGTAACTTGTGATAATTAAAGGCTAATTACTTTTAGCTGGCAAGTGGGAACCAGGTGCTCTAAAGCAAAAGAGGAAGAGTTTATTTTGTGCTGTTAAGACTTTTGGAGGGGGAAAATAATAAGGGACTATGATTGTATTTTTTTTCTCTTGACTTGAATTTTTTTTTTGTTTTAGTAAAATAGAGGGCAGAAATGAATTGGTTAGGTGTAACATCCAGTTTTCATAGGTTTTGGGGGTATTATTTTTATTTATTTTTATTATTCTTTCCTTAAAAGATGGCCAGAGTTAGGCAGGGATTCTGGAAATCTTTTTGCTGTTTAGATGTTAGCAGCATTACCAGCACAATCTTGTTTTAAAGCCAGTTTTAAAAACAGCTCCTTTTGAGATGCTCACTAAAAAAAAATCTCTTTTAAAAGTTTCTCTCAAGTATTGCTTTCAAAGGCACCCCCAAGAGTGAGCACTCAGGCAGATTAGAGTCTTAGAGCTTCCCACAAATTCCCATCTTGTCTTTATGGTAGGATGTGTTAAATTTCCTAGTTAGTCTTCCCTTTGAAGGCCTGTGGATCCAAGGAAGTTCAGGCATTTACACCCACGTTCCTTCCCTAATTTTCAAGACAGCCTGGTTACTATCATGAGGAGCCCCATGGAGATATTTCTGTGTTAGATGAGGTGCCATATCACTTATCTGGGAAGTAAACAACTCAGCATCACAAGGAGTAAATCCAATTCTTTTGGTGRCTGCTTGGCATATCTACTCTTTCACCACTGTAAATTTTACAGTAGCTTTACAATTTAAAAAATAATCAATTTTCGGTTTAAACAGTTATATGTAATTATTTACTGGTTGAGTCTACATACCATGATAAATAATCACTTTGAATAGGGGGTGATGAAGCTATAAACTCATTTCTTTAAAGAACTTGGGATTTTTGTAACAAGCTGGGGTTGCAGTCACTCAGACAACCACAGGTGGAATCCACAATAAGCTTGTAGGCTTTGCCTTCACTCAACAGATCTGTACTTTGGCTCTAGGTTATTTATAGTACCTACATGGCTTCTTGGGTAGGTTTTAGAGGTACTAAAACCTTTAAGTACTGACCAGGTAAGTACCTGATTTATTTTTAAGACATGCACTTTAGATTTGTGGCTTTCTTTGGCTTTGTTGTCCTTTTTACCTGGTTTGTAGACGTGTTCTGCTTATGCCAAATCTAACACAGACAGAGGAAAGACCAGTGGTACTAGTATTCGATTTTTAAGCAATAATTCAGACATTAATCTATTCTTGTGGGCTAGGAAGTGTGAGAATTTCCCCAGGTTAGAAAAATCAGCTTTGAACTGAAATAAGCAGAGAGACATCTTGATCTCCTTTTCCATGTTAGCATATTAAAATCTATCAGCAGCTGATCTGTATTTAAAAAACAGTCATCCTCAAATAAGTAATTTCATGTAACTCTTCAGGKTAATATTTCTTTTGAAAGACTTTAGTGTATTTGATTGAGTGGAACTGCAGACTGTCCACTTACCAGCTGGAGGTCTGGGGGGGCCTCCTTCAGAGGTCAATTCAATTTYCAGCAAGTTTGTTGTTTTGTAATAATGGGGAGACCTTTAGGGGCAATTGTCTAGGACAAATGTGGTCAGCAAAAGCYTGTGTGGGCAGGCTGGTAGGCCAGCTAGTCTTCTTGGTTTTGCTTTTAAGATGTCAAGAGAATTGATGTGTCCTTTTGAACCTTTTTGTTCTACTGCATCAGCACCTTTTGCACAAAAAAATGTTTCACTAGTGCATTTTTTATATATATATTCGAACTGGCTGTAATTCTGATTTTCTTTAGGAAGTGATTGTATGTTCTTATAGCTATACTTTGAGATGAAGAGAATTATAATGAGTCTTCCATTTTTACAGATGAACATGTAAATCGAGTGGTAGAATCCAATATTTTATAATTACATTGATCACTAATTCTGATGTGGTTTTGTTCCTGTAAATCTCTCTTGAAGCATTTTGCAGAAAGTAGGATAAAAAAAGTTATTGGTTAAAAAAAGCACCATAGGCAGTAACAAGGATAATTTATATGTATTTACTATTAAAGCATTGGAACAGTGAGGTCAAACAGGCTCACAGGCTGCAAGGAGGACATCAATGACCTTCTTCATATTGTAAATACCTGACACTGTGTCTTGGCTTGAAAAGACAGGTGTCTGCTAAGGAAGGCAGTCAAAGTTGCATTCTGTCACCATCTTAGAGGTGGGGCAGTTATGTTAATTGGGCAGTGTTCTTTATCTCTTCCACAACCAATCCCCTTCCAAAAAATATCTTCTCTTATGGGCCATTGAGTGTCCCTGCATGGCTGATAAAATTCCATCATCCATTGTGAGATGCTCCACCCAGGGGAGCCAAACATTCCTACCTGGACATAACTAGAGATTTGAACACCACAGGCAGCCTTTTCCCACTGGTTCCAGAGGAGCAGCTTTATTTCCCACTGGTCCCAGAGGAGCAGATTTCTCTCCACTGGATTCCCAGAGGAAGACCAGGCCCATCTACACCACCACTGGATCTTCAGAGGAAAACTCCTCCCCTACAGGATCCTGTGCCAACAGAACCACACTGTCACTGCAGGAGGGCTGCAGCACCATTGAATGGACTGCCACCAACGTTCTTTTAGGTCATATTCTGACTCTGTCACTGGTTCATTTTCTTTTTTTTTTTTTTTTTTTTTTTTTTTTTTGTACTATTGCATTTGTATTTTTAATTTTCCTAGTAAAGAGCTGTTTTTCCTATTCCCATATATTGCCTAGAGCACCCTTTAATTTCAAAATGATATAATTGGAGGGAGAGGTTTACATTTTCCATTTCAAAGAAGGCTTCTGCTTCCTTAGCAGACACCTGTCTTTTCAAGCCAAGACACAGTGTCAGGTATTTACAATATGAAGAAGGTCATGGAGTCCTCCTTGCA
>NDFG01000135.1:3049432-3123641 GCA_002167245.1 Sporophila hypoxantha
TGGCCACATCTTGCATTTGCAACCTCAGGCACACTATAAAGTGCAATTGCTGTAATTAGTACATGAAGAAAGGCATTTTGTGAAAAATTAGCGCCATTCTTCAGCAGCTCAGGAGCTGACATGTAAGTTCCATCTTGTTCTAAAGATATATTTTATTATTTTGTTCCATCACCCTTTTTTTGAGCCCCTTATATCTGAAAACACCCTCGAGAAGAAAAAGAATAGGTGTTTGTTTCTKACTAGCATTCTATTTGGTAAATAATGAGTCAAATAGCTATTCATCCACAATTTCTCAAAGCTATTTTATTTAGCAAGATATGGCTTGTTACTGAATTCCCCAAAGCAAGAACTCTCCCACAATCCCTGGATTTGTGCTTGGTGCCTTTGCATCCACTGGACTAGGATGGACAAGGCTGTCTACAAATTATTTTAGATTTGTTTAYTTTCTTTAGAGCCTTTAAAGATGTGTGAGTTTTCATCCTGTTGTTTTGCTCTATCAGAGTCTTACTGGGATTTCTGTTTCAGGAYGATACCTTCTTGGCTTAGATAATCTTTGGCATTTAATTATATTTTAGCTCTTTTTATTCTATAGTATCTCCCTCCTTCCCACCTCTCATTTCCTTGGGGATTACTCATCTTTGATATGTGCATGAAGAACAGGTAATGAGGAAAACTGAAGAGCTGGAAATAATTTTAAGAAATATGTTTTCATTCTGTAGTTTAGTAAACAAAATTCAAATATATTAGCATAGCATAGTGTAGTGCTATGAAAATGTATTATTAGCAATATAGAAACAAATAAATAGCTTTTTTCATTTTATCAACCAATATTCAGAATTTTTTATGGACAGAAAGCTTTCCTCTTCCTCTGATGTCTATGGATGTCCTTGAATTTCACTGATACTGAAAAACTAGTTTATCACACCTCAGTAAGTTCCTTATGTCCTTGTTTTCCAACAGTGATAACTTAATTTTCTCAGTGAAGTGATGGAAAATGCAACATTTCACAARACAAATTGTAGCAGAGAAATATAAAGCAATAGAGAGGATCTTTTCTTTGCCTTCTTTACAATTTTTTTATTATTTTTGCTATAAAAAAAAACAAAAAAAAAACCCACTCAAATTTGAAGAGGGTTCTTTTTGTTTTGTTTGATATTTTTTATCCTCAGGTAAGGGTGGAGAGTGAGAAATAAGCTTCAGCAGTTTAGTCTCACAGAGCTCAGTTGGACTGATTAAAASAGCAAGATGGGGCGAGAGAAAGGGAAGGACTGTTCTGCAATAATATGATTTTGTTACTCCTTGATTAAAGTTCAGTAAAACTTTTGAAATAATCCCATTGGGCAGCACTCCTGCAGCCTGTGTCATGTGTGAGGGCTTTGTCAGACTGAGGGAGGGTGCATCTAGGTACTGTAGCTARATAGAAATGCAGCTTTGCTAGCTGGTGTGGGCTGGGCATTTACCATCTCTTGCCCAGAAGTTTTAGTGAGAATGATGTAAGTGCATGCAGGAGAAGACAGAGAGAGACCTTGCTCAGAGGAAGCAGGGAAGGGCAGGAAGAAGGGGAAAAAATCCTAAAGAGCAATGTTAAAATTGTGAGTGGATAATGTAGAGGAAGGGAAACAAGTCAGATAGAATCATATGAATCAGAAGAATTGGTGTATATATATATGTATTTTTTAAAAAATATTATTATTATTATTATTGTTGTGTGTTGTTGTTATTGTTATTATTATTGTTATTATTATTTGTGGACATGATTTTTTTTTAATATTTAGAATTTTTTTAACCTAGAAATTCAATATCATTTGGGCTAGGGTTATAGCTTTATTACCATTAAAATATCTTCACATTTACATACATACCTTCATCATTTATATGGCTTAGATAGACTTCAAAAATAATCCACCAATAAATTAGCAGGAACTACAATCTGAAATTGGTAGTTTCTGATTCTAGAAATGGACAAAATAGACAAGTAACTCCTAGCATTAACATCAGTGCTTTGCTAATGCATCATTTCCCTGGTATCTTCTCCACATCTCCATTTGGGGAAAAATATGGTCATTGGTCCTGCAAGGTGCTTCAACCCAAAATATTTCAAAGGTCACCCCTACAGTTGTGCCCCCTTCAACAAAACCTTGTCAGGTTAATCAGATACTATAGATAATAAGCATGAGAAAAAAAAAAAAAACAACAAAAAACCAAAACAAAGCAAACTCAAACAAACTGCTTCTTTGAAAGATTCATTTTTTGTGTTGATGAGGTGTATCAAATAGATGCCAACTTCACAGGGACAAGCTTTGCACCATGCAGTGGTATTTTATGGCTGGCTTGGCTGGTGTGCTGCAATGGGATACTCATTTACATGGCTGATCAGGTACCTTGAGGAAARGCTGTCTAGTCCATGCAGTATAAAGCAGATCAGGGTGACTTTATTAATAAGAACACAGAATAAAGACAGGGAAAAAGTCGCATGCTTGTGTATCTGTRCAGTGAATGGAAAACTTAGTGTATGTAAAACACTATTTGGATAATGGGGGACTGCTTCAGATTGGCTCACAATGCTCCTWCATTAAGAAARTTTTCTCAGAATAACAAAATTTGCRTCGATAAAATTATTTGATTTAGAACACAGAAGCAAAAAAAAAATATCAGTCGGAATTTGTGTTGCTTTTAATCTGGAAAACATTAGCCACAACCAAAGGAATTTTTCTGTATGTCCATGAGTATGAAACAGGGGTGAGTRGTTTTTAATAAAGGTTTCAGTGATGCTGTTATCTGTTTGTTTTTCAATAATGCAATGCAATGATTTCTGAGTTTTCTCTTTGTCCGTGACCGCCTATCTGTGGGGGAACATTTTCCTCCTTCCATGACAAGGCAGCAGCATAAATTAGAGACTCAACCCTCAGCAGAGCTCAACCACTGCACTATAAACCCACAAAGCTGTGCACAAGCTGATGGGTGAGAGGAAGARCATAATGTTCCTTGAGCAAGGCAAGATTTAAGAATGTCAAGTCTCTGAGGACCCAGGAGCTCCTTACATAAGCAGGGCACTTAAATATCTCCCTGACTCTCTCTGCAGCCTCTTTGCCCTCTGGACAGTACCTGAAGGTGTGTGAGCAAACTTGTGCTGCAGATGTGGCCCAGCCACTGAACCTGCTGCCCTTGGGCACATTTTTTTTTCAATTTTTTAGCCAGAAATACCAAGAAGCAGTGGAAGTTTTTATCTTGGAGTCAGTGGGCACTGTGCAGTTTACACACTTCTCAGTTCCTAACAAATGAAAAGCTTTGTTTCGGTTTGGCTTTATCTAGATGTGGCAATTTCTGATTAGGATTTAAAGAGAAGACTTAAAATTACTTGATTGTGTTTTGTGTACCTCTTATTTAACACTGCAAACAAAACAAACCAGAATGGGATTAATTAATTTTAATTTGTTGTTGTTACTAATTATATAATTAAGACCTCAAATACAGAAACAGTTTTATTTAAGCAGAAAAAGCCTCCATGTTTTAAAATAGGTATGCAAGAGAAATAGAATTTATTTTCAGGGTCAATTTTAATAAATCATATTAAGTATATTCCTGGGTCCTCCTTTCTCTGAAGTTCATATCACTAAAGAGTTCTGCTTGGTGTAGCTGAAGCATTCCTTCATTCTAGCTCTGCTGTCTTTCRGWGTTTGTACAAACTCTGGTTTTACTGTAAGAGAAAATTAATAACCAAGTATGTTTTCACCAGTTTCATTTGKCAAATGAACTTTTACTCACTCTGTGTAAGCACCAGTTGYATTTTGATACCAAGAGTAGTTAAGAYAGGACAGCCTGCTCTCCAAGYGCGCCTTTGTGGTTTCAATGGCYGCAACATCTCTCATTTTCTCAAAATATTCCTCCTGCCTTACTTTCAGGGAACAGTTMAACACCTTCTCCAGTTGGTGTGTTTGGGAAAAAAAAAAAGCAGCAAACCTGTTGTGTGTGTTCACAAGGCTCAGGGCTGCCCAGTGAACGCTGACATTGATCTCTTTTGTGTTTACCCTCTCTGCTGCTTTAGACACTGACACTCACAGGCTCCCCACTGGGTGTGTGGCCTTTGTTGCAGAGAGGTCAGAACTCACCAGAAGTGGCAGATGATGCCTTTTCCACATTCCTGCAGGTTATCCCTGTTCCCCAAGGTCTCAATCCCTTGTGTGTGTTGCCAAAGGAGTTTACGTGGATATTCTGCTGTCAATAACCGGTTTCACCTCTAAAGGGAAAAAGTGCTACTTAAAAAAAGAAAAAACAAATTTAAAAAACACCTGAGAAACAAGTCCAATTGGAAAAAAAAAAAAACAAAAAAACAAAACAAAAAACCAAAGACAACCAAACCTACCATGAACAAGCAACCCTCCCAGTATGTTTGCAGAATTTAGGCAATAGAMAAGGGGGAGAGAGAAGTGGTTTCATTGGCCTAGCCACACACTTCTAAAGTTTTTCCCATTTGAAGGTGCAGTCTGTAGCAAAAGAGTGAAAACATTTTTGATTTCTTTGAGCTATACCAGCTAACCCTCAAAAAGCTGTGAGCATTAGAAAGTGATGTCAACTTTTTTAATGCATACAATTTATCGCTAATTGATTCAAGTGAAATAACCTTTTACTTCCAAGACATGAGAAACCACTGTCATTTATTTCAGGAAMTTCTTGAGAGAAGGGGAAAATTTTTAATATCTGACATCAGAATTATGTTCTAATTATGAGTCTATTAATTCTGGCAGTTAAAGCCAATCCATGTTTATAACTGCAGATACAACAGAGCATATCCTTTTAATCTGATAGCTCTTTTTGTGACTGTAAATACCATCACTTACATCTTTAAAATTTTTWGAGCACTTCAGTACATTGTTATTGTTTACTTAATGCTTCAAGTCACTAAGTAATTAACAGAAAGGGTATGATTTTGGTTTGGGTTTTGTCTGGGTTTTTTTGGTTTGTTTTAAATAGCAGTATAATCATAGGTTCATCAGAAGTTGCTGCTAACACCAGTAAATGGCTACAACATGAGAGCCTGGCTGGGTTGCATTTGGCTGCAGCTCCAAAGATTAGTGACTTCAGGATTGCTCTGGTGAAAAGTGAAAAGTGTGCAGGGGCCAAAACCAGCGCATCATGCAGGTGGAAATCACTACTACGTGTCTGTGTTCCTGGGCTGCCTTTGCCTCAGTGACTTGATTCACTGCCAGTAGGCATCACAGCTTCCAAAGATACACAGAAATGTAACTTTTATTTAGTGCTGATTATGTTTAATACAGCAGAACACATAATCTGTAAGCTTTTTTTCCTAAGACTTTAGGAAAGTCTGTTTCTTTAGAGAAACAGTGTAAAACATTAAGCAGAGATAAAATGCAGTTTAACAGGGAATAGCAGACTGCAATTAATTTCTTTCCATGGCTTTAGTGTGAACCTGGGTACACTGAGTCAAATCATTATAAACCACCACTTAATTTGGGCTAATTGCARTGTCTTGGCCATCAGCCCTCACTCCCTAAATGGTTGTCATTCTTGAAATACTGTTGCCAGCCCACTTCACTYAAACCCTTGGCTTTCAGTAGATGCTTTCTGCAGGATGGGTGATATCCCACCAGCTATGTTGCTTGTCTTGTGTTTAATTTTGCAGGAGTTCTATCTTTGCAATCTTCTGACAGGGCTCATAATAGTCTTCCTGAATATGGGTCTTAAATTATTTACAAAGTTCTACTAATTATACATTTTTATTGAGAAGAGAATGTGGAGTTAGAATTAGGATAATGTTTACTTTGGTTAAAAGAAACCCAAACAAAAACCCACATCAAAATCCAAAATTTGCCAGTCTGACTSTCTTATCTGATAATCATTAAACTTGGTGGGAATTCATGATCTTCAATAAATACATTCAGGCTTTGAATGTAATTCTGTTTATGAATATTTTACCAGAATAATTTCTGCTTTCTTTTTTTTGGTAGAAAAACAAGCTCTTGAGCTCAAATAACATTTTGAAAAAAAAAAAGAAGAAGAAATCTAATACCTTTAATGTCAAATTCTCTGACAGAGTTTAAAAAGGTAGGCCAATATTTATTTTTCCTCTCTTGTCCATTGATTAGCAGAGCTTACCTTTCTGGAAAAGTCTACTAATTGTCTAGTGCATGATGTGGTTTTTTCTGGACTGAACATGGACTTATATTAGTGCCCTTGGGGAAGAGACAGTTGTATCAGTGGAAGCCTAATGCTGACATTCTCACAAACTGCTTTCTGTCAAGGTTTGGGATTTTCACATGCATCTTTTCATTTGTTTAAAATATTGGTTAGCTTCAGGTGCAGAAAGTGTCCGGTGTGGCCTTTTGAAGACTCACAGAGCTCACAAAGGAGACAAATTATCCAAGGAATTGCATTATTTCTATTCATATTGCTTTCTCAGCTGACAGCAACTTCCACCAAGCTGCTTTTCATCCCGATGGAGATTGTGACTAACAAAGTGGGATTGAGCAGAAGCTCAGGCTCCCTAGAGCTGCTGCCCTGACTGCTCCCTGGCTTTCCTCCTGTCCCACCACATAAAACACCAGCAGTACTCAGCCACSTGCAAAAGGGTCAGAAAAAGGAGCAACATCAGAGCTTCCTCAAGATGGGATGAGTGCATCTGGTGATTAGCAATTATCAGGTGTCAGGCAGTCTTGGAATGACAAGCACCAAGTGTTTCAACACAGTCTGTGAGCAATTTTATCAGTGCTGGCTGAAGTGTTGCTGCACAGAGTGAAGTCTGAGTGTCASGGACATCAGCTAAGGCCATTTAGTGACTGGGTGGTTGTGTCATCTGTCTGGGAGGCTTATTTATAGCAGTGAAAGTTTTAAGAGTGACTTTAGAGATGTATATTAAGTAGCCCATTGTCACAGACATTCTTTTTTTGTGAAAATCCTTTCTTAGGATTTTTCCTGCTGAAGCTGAGAAGTTTCAGCAGCAAGATGTAAACAATGATTATCTGCTGCTGTGGGATGCAACAGGTCCATCTGGATTGGCCCATCTTGGATGTTTATAATTAATGGCCAATCAAGGGCCGAGCTATCTCGGACAGAGTCCAAGAGAGCTGCTTTTGTTATCATTCTTTCTTTTCTATTCTTAGCTTAGCTAGCAGCTTCTGGAAACCATTCCTTCTTTTTCTTTTTAGTATAGTTATAATGTAATATATATATATTAAAATAATAAATCAAGCCTTCTGAACATGGAGTCAACATTCTCGTCTCTTGCCTCATTCAAGAACCCTTGTGACCACTGTCACAGCCCATAAGATCCAGGAGAAATTCAGGAGGGAAAAAGGGTGTCTCAGGGAAATAAAGGGGTGTATCACCTTTGGGAAATGGGGCAGGCAACTCAGGAAGTGTTTAAGGATGTTGTTAGGTCATGCAGAAAGAAAATTAAAGAGGTGAAACTCAGTTAGAAGTTAACCTGTCCAATTCTGTGATGGGTAATTTGTATTCTTTGTGAGCTCTGTGGGTCTCCAAAAGGCCACACCATTCTTCTCCTGTATTTAGCAGTGGTGAGGGCCACACCCTGAGTGCTGTGTCCAGGTCTGGCCCCTCAGCCTGGGAAGGAATTTGAGATGCTGGAGCGCGTCCAGAGAAGGGCAACGAGGCTGGTGAAGAGTCTGGAACACAAACTCTGTGAGGAACAGCTGAGGGAGCTGTGGGTGTTCAGCCTGGAGAAAAGGAGGCTCAGGAGAGGCCTCATCACTCTCCACAACTCCCTGAGAGGAGGCTGTAGCCAGGTGGGGTCAGTCTCTTCTCACAGGCAACCAACCACTGACAGGACAAGAGGACATGGACTTAAACTGCACCCAGGGAGGTTTAGACTGGGCACAAGAAGAAGTTCTCTACAGAAAGGGTGACTGGGCATCGGAATGGGCTGCCCAGGGAGGTGCTAAAGGCACCTGGAGGTGTTTAAAAAAAAGACTGGATGTGGCACTCAGTATTTAAGGATATTGTTGGGTCATGGGTCATGGGTTTGGTCGACAAGGTGGTGTTAGGTCACAGGCTGAGTCTGATAATCTCAAAGGTCTTTTCCAACCTAGCTGACCCTGTGATTCTGCAATTGGGCTAACTGTGCATGTTAAGTTAGTATTATATTCATAGAAGCAATGKTTTTTTCCCTCTTAATTCTAATGAAGTTATGAAGAAGCAGAGTTCTATGCCCAAACCTCAGTGAGGGTGCTTTTATTACATACAAACAGAGCTAATTACTGCAGTCTATATTGAAACAATTATTATCAATGCTGTGTGAATGTTTAAGGAAACCTGATCTATGAATTGCTTACACGACCTGGACTTCTAGATGTACGTGTGAGTACGTGGGAATCTTTTTTCAGAATTAATTTAAAGCTAATTAGGTTTTTGTTTGGAKATGCTGTTTGTTTGGGAGGAATTCGGGTGGTGGTTAGGGTTTGTTTGCTTTAAAGTAAGACCAAACAACTCATTGAAGACAAGTTCTRATGTCTGAGGTTTCCTCTATTGCTTTCTGTTACCACTGTGTTATTCTGGAATTCCAGTGTAACCATTAAGCCCCCAAATCTGACTGGCACCAGGAGCTCTGTCACAGCTGGAGTAAAGGGCAGGGAATCTAATCCCATGAAACTTGCCTGGATAGGAATCTTGGGGATAAAATACTGAGGCACAAAGTAGTTGCTCACCTGCAGAGGGAAGCCAGCTATTACATASAGTAATCAGAGCTGCAGCTGCTCTTGCAGTTTGTCAGCTTGAACTGGCAGAGAAAACTTCTAATTTTTGTTCTGGTGGGTCTGAGGAGTATCAGTCAGGCATTAGATATGAACTCATTATAATCTAAATAAATCACAATACCAATCATAGCTTTGTATTCTATTACTTAGAAAATTTATTTTGCATGTTGTATTCTTCTATTGGCTCTAAAAATCAAGAAAAAAWTTCAGTACAATAGCTCCAGAATTTCTGTCTAAATATTCTAGTTTTCAYCAGGTTAATTATTTCCTTCTCCTTCTTTAGATTCTTTCTGTTCCTTTGGTTCTTTCTTCCTTGAGACAGCTTTCATGCTGCTGGTTCATCTGTGTGATTGCTGACTGACCTCACAAAGTGCTTTTTCTTTAGCTCACWAATTTTTGTCAGTTCCAGTAAGAATATCTGAATAGTTTATATATGAATTAACTCTGGTTCTTGGTGTCTAGGGACATTCATTACAGTTTTCAGTATCCATGAACAGTCATAAAAGCGTTTAACATAAATGCAAATTTAAATTCAGTTGACTAGGTAATAAATCACTCTGTTTCAGTTTCCTCTCATTTTATCTTTTAGATCTCTGTTGCATTCTTTATATGTTGCAGACATACATTTTATTTCCTGTTACCATTCCTGCTTGATTCAGCTGTAGCAAACAACTTTGTTTTCATATCAACAACATTTGTTTTCACATTAATAACCTCTGATCTGGTGATCAAAATACTTGATCTGAGATACATCTTTATTGGTATTGTCGTTGMTATATGTGGGAGATCCTTTTCAATTTTTTTATTTTTTTTTATGGTTGCATTTTTTGCATCTTTAAAACAGATTGTTTTGCTCCTGTTTACTCCTAATCTTTTGCATTTGGGAACASTCCTTTGAAAACAGATGTGCCAGCTCTTGAGGGACACAAGCTAGAGGTAGGCCCTTTTTCCCAGGCAAYTRGCCTGGCAGAGAACAAGAGAGYRGCTGTGCCAGGGGAGGTTCAGGCTGCACATCAGGAAGAAATTCTTCACTGAAATAGTGCTTCACCACTGGAATAGGCTGCACAGGGAGATGGKGGAGTCACCCCATCCCTGGAAGGGTTCAGGAAACAACTGGGTGTGGCAGTTCATGCACTGTGTGRCACTTGGGTGACATGGTGGTGTTTGGTAAAAGTTTGGACTTGATGATCTTGGAGGTCTTTTCCAAAATAATGATGTTATGATCCGTCTAGGGAACCATTTTGTTCGCTGATACAGAAAACAGGAGGAGGAAGACAAATTTCAGTTTGCTCCTTCTGTCGCAGACATCTTTCATGGAAAAATCCTTTTCTCCTTAGGACTTTTCCTTCTGAGAAGCCGAGAGGCCTCAGGAACAAAATGGAAACATTGATTATCTGCTGCTGTGGAATGCAGCAGGTGCATCTGTGATTGGCCCATGTTGGATGTTTCTAATTAATGGCCAATCACAGTCAGCTGGCTCGGACAGAGAGCCGAGCCACAAACCTTTGTTATCATTCTTTGCTATTCTATTCTTAGCTAGCCTTCTGAGGAAATCCTTTCTTCTATCTCTTTTAGTATAGGTTTAATATAATATTATATCATAAAATAATAAATCAAGCCTTCTGAAACATGGAGTCAGATCCTCATCTCTCCCCTCATCCAAGAACCCCTGTGAAACACAGTCACACCCTTTCCATCTCCCATGGCCACTGAGGGTGCGGAAATTTTATTCTGGATCAAGAAAGAACCTTTCCCTGAAGGCAATCTGTAAGGAAAACCCAGGCCAATGCAGSACTGATGATGGCAGTGAGGTCCCATGTGCACATCAGACACTGCATTCAGGAAAATATTTTGCTGGATAACTGCTGGCCCCTGCTCCAAGTGATGCCCTCCATGCAGCACTGTGGCTTTTCTTTCAAAGAGGCTTCCAGAAGGTTCTCTAAACTGGTCTGCTGTAACTGGGTTCAAGGTTTCCCTTTTCACTTTATACACATAATGAGCTCTTCACAGCAGGATCTCTTCTAAACATTTCTACAGCAGTGGCCAYGCTTTAATCTGATTTATTTTTGATGGGCGCTATTTCAGTACACATGTTAATTAAGTGACTTTGGGCTTGTAATAAACCATGCCTGGATAGTACTTATTTACAGAAGAAATGCTGTTTACCCCACCCTCTTCTAGACCACAGGCTGCTCTGGAACACAGTGGAGATCCCTGACAAGCTCCTCTGCAGCTGGTCATTTGAGTCAAGGAAATAACATTTCTAGCAGCTTCCATACAGAAGTGTTTCATTATGTTGTCAGGCATGAAAATTGTATTGTCACTACATACAAATGTTTTTGGGAGAATTGACAGCTTTTTGATTTATGTGTCTAAGAKTCTAGCTGATGCTGGTGATGATATGTGACACCCGAGAGGAGAAGAGCTTTGGTGCAGTGAGGACTTAGGAAGAAATAATACTCTTTGTTGCTTCTCACAACACAAATTAAGCTTTGTATTGGGCAACATGARACATATCTTAAGACCTCATGGAAAGAAAACCTTTTTACACAGAACCATCCAAATATGACACATCCTATTTAAGAGAAATATTCAAGCTGTACTTAAAGGCAAGTTTTAGTTTCCTTGGACATGTTCATGCTTGATGCTTGTGTTGAAAAGACTGTAAGTAGAGAGTGATTTTAGGATCCAAATTCTTTCCAGAAAAATTTTTACTTTGGGGAAGAAGGCAAGAGAAACAAACCTCTTATTTGAGTTATTGCAATGTGTTCTGTGACATTTCCAGGGCTGACAAGAAGAACAAAGGCAAATAATAATGAAAGCTAAAGAGAAAACTATTTATGTAAAAGTTTGAGGGGTTTTAAAGTATGAATTTGGATATATACTCCCCGTTTGAAGTTATTAATCTCTTTTATCAATGGTCTTCTGATGTTCTAGGTTCTTTTCTTGCTGGGCCATTTGTTTTGTAACTAAAACCTTTCACATTCATCAGTGCCCTCCTTCATAAATTTGCTTTATGGGATGATTAAAATAAACCAGCAACTTTTCAGTCTTTTATGTACTTTTCTTTAGTTTCAAATGTGTGCAAACTTTAAGGGAAAGGAAGTTAGAAATGTGTTCCTCTGGTTGCAGGGAAATACAGATCTCAGAACAGCTTTAGGTTACAGCTTTAGGTTTTTTCTCTGGCGCAGCTATAGACCTTTAAAAACATAATATGAAATGCTGAAATATCTTTCTGGAATTTCTCTTTGAAAACTTTTTAATCGGAGAACRTATTATATCACTGATGCTGACAAAAACCCATATAATCTTGTGAGATATAAATTCCTTGTTAGATAAAATCTGACTAACCTGGACTGGCAGRAAAAAAAAGGACAACAAACCAAACCAGCCTCATTCAATAAAGAGACTTGTGGCTGTACTTTCCTTTAAAACTCACCATGTGTTTATGCTAAAATTACTGTGAAACAGAAGGACTTTGAATGGCTTCTGAAGTGAAACTTTTTCCTTTCTTATTGTAAAATGCATGCAAGTAAACAGTAGATGTTAAAATTGTCAGATGTTTAAGACATCAAAGTTTTCTTCCAGTAACATGTAGAGGAGATTTAACTAATATCTCATTTTAAARTCAGCAGGAAATACCTGGGAAACATACTGCAGAATGAAATTGGAAGCTGGCCCAGTACAATCTAGTCAATATATTATTATATGCCAACAACAGAGGAGTAAGATTGATATCTGGTCAATGCTTAAATCCTGAGAGTTCTGTTTGATTTTCAAACTTTTTTTAAATTAAATATTAATTGTGAAACAAATATATATATATCTTTTGACTGGAGAATTCAGATTCTGACACCAAGAGTGCCCCTTTCTCCCTAAGACATTACTAGCCCTCTACTCCTCAACTTGTCTCATAMCTTCTGCTAGATTGGCAATATTAAAAAAAAAAATTCTAAAGAGATTGAGTCTTGTTTGAAACAATTCAAGTGGGAGAGTGCTTACCTTGTCTCCTGGTATACTATTCTTTTTTGTCCATAAGGTTAATTACCTAAGCTGTTTAAAGTTTGCAGTGAATCAGAGTACAGCTTATCAGAAGAACACAGTTCTCTKCTGCTTGTATTTTCTTTGTTGTCCCTTACATGTATTTTTTCTTTTTTTCATAAGCTGTATTTAAAGAGGGGACCAGAAAGGCAGGCACAARCATACATTTATTTCTTCTTAGAACCTACCATTTGATCTTTTATTTTCTCTTGGTGGTGTATGGAGCCAGTTGAGAGTCTTGTGGTTCAGAAGTTCCTCCCATTGATCTTTGGGAAGAGCTCTGGTTTGACCCTTCAGTTCCCAGCCAGACTCTGGCATCACGCTGATTGCCTCTGTGCTGTGAAATGAATTTGTCACAGCGGKATTTATAAAGAATCCTTTCTTGAAAATAAAAAGACATCTTCACCCCACGTCCCCTCCCCAAAAAGGGAAAAAAAAGAACCAAAAACCAGACTGAAAGAGACACTGCCAAACTCTGTGGGAAGGAGAGAAGTAGGAAATAAAGTGGGAAGGAAATTTGTTACATCCGTTGCTTACATAACAGCAACAGCTTCCCTACGTGACAATATAGGGCAAGACAAAAAGCTCCTGGAAATGCATACAATTTCCCAAAATTAAAAACAACGTAAACCAARAGCTGATGTTTTCCTAAAAATGCAGTTTTATGATGACTGTTTTATAGGAATATATGTCTGGTAATAAATTAAYGCTGCATTTTTAAGRAGTCRCATTGCAATCACAGAGGAATTGCTGTTTAAATGCCTAGTTTCTAGCTTTCATGTGAGAATATTTATAACCCATTTCCTTTACACTGCCACTCTTCTTAGAAGCACATGGATAATTATAATTGTAAATAAGCATTATATAATTAAAATATAAATCAGCATTAAAATTTTTAAAATTAGTTTTCCTTTGAATGCTTTCATTTCTGCTCTATTATAAATGATGGATTAATTTTCATTCACCACTTCTGAATACCTTTGAGCAAATGCAATAATTTCAGTGCTTAAAATCCTAMGTTCCTGCAGGAATGAATTTTTTCTTACCAATTAATTATGGGTACAGTATGAATTATCATATCTTATAGTAAAACTTTATTTTCATAACATAAAGTCCTTGTACATTCTTTAGCTTATACTTTTTTTTTTTTGCCTGATGCATTAGAAAAGATCAATAGTAAAGAGAGATTAAGCATACTCTAAGATTCTGAAGTTCTCACCTCTCCCTGATGAAGTTCCAAGTCAGTCAAGCTAACTGTAATGCAGCAAAACCTGGATTTAATCTTGAGAGACTCTGTGCTATAGGACATTTTGTGTCAAATTTTGTTCTTCACAAAGTTATTGTATTGAAAATTGGCCCTGCAGAGCGCCACAGGTGAGCAAATTTATCTCAGAAATAAAAAAAAATATGGGATGTTGCACCCAGAAGAGCAAAGGGAATACTGAGTAGGTCTTGGAGTACCTGAATAATATTCTTTGAGCTGCAGTCAAGTAAAAGTGGAAAAGAGTGAGCCAGTGTGATYCTACAATGCACACACACGTTCTCTAGGCCTGTACATACTTTGTGTGTGCTACAAAAATTCTATTATTTTGATTTAAGCAAACATTCCCATCAAGGACTTGAGCCTTGCCCATCAAGGCTCCTACTTGAATGTTTGTGCATCCATGTGCAGCATGCAATCAGTTTTCTGGAGTTCCTCTGCTCCAAAATACCTTTAATGCAGCATCTTACAAAAGATGTGGTTTAGGTTTGTTTCTTTAGGGGTCTATTTTGGTCCTCTGGAGAGAGATGTTACCAGAGATGACCTTCCCTACAGAATGGACTGATCTTTGTTGCCACTACACAGATTTTCAGAGCAGGGAGAAATTCAATATAATAAATATTGACTTAATATCAAGATGCCTTTGAGATTTCTTGTTCAGATAGTTCAGTCTATCTTACCCAGGACGAGCTTTCAAAGGTGCTGCACTCAAAGCTACACAGCACATTTCAACTTTTCAGCCACTTCAGTACTTGATAAATTATTTTCTACRCCATGGAAGGCATTTTACTTTCTAATTACTCTGTCTCCCAAACAATGCAAAGCGATGAATGCCACATGCTACTGATGAGCATTGCAGGCTTGAGAAGAGAAAGTTCCTGGGGGACCCTATGGCACCTCTCAGTACCTAAAGGTGCTACAAGAGATCTGGAAAAGGACTTTAAAAGGACATGTARCTACAGGATAAAGTGGAATGGTTTCAAACTGAAAGAGGGCAGGTTAAATTACATGCCRGGAAGAAATTCTTCCCTGTGAGGAAGAGGCAGCACTCTGCCTCACTCCCTCCGCTGTAGTGGCAGAGAATTGGGCAAAGTAAAAGTTAGAAAACTCTTGTGTTGAGGTAAAGACACTCAAACAGAAGCTGGACACTCAAATAAATCAAAACAAGGCATTAATTCACCACTTCCCACAGGCAGGCAGGTGTTCAGCCATTCCCAGGAAGGCAGGACTCCAATGCCTAACAGGGACCTGGGAAAAGAAACACCATTGCTCCAAATGTCCCCCCACTTCTTTCTTCCATCAGCTTTACCTGCTCAGATTGGAATATCCCTTAGGTCAGCTGGGGTCTGCCATCATGGCTCTACCCCTACTCAACCACTCACTGGTGAGGCACTAGCTAAAATATCCCTGTATTCCCTGTGCTGTTTCCAGCGTGAATCAAATCATGGTGTCGCAGACATATTTTCTGAAAAATCCCTCTGCCAGGATTTTTCTCCTGAGAAGCTGAAAAGCCTCCAAGGAAAAGAAAAACAATAATTATCTGCTGCTGTGGAATGCAACAGGTGTATCTTTGATTGGTCCATGCTGGTTGTTTTTTATTAATGGTCAATCACAGTCCAGCTGTCTCAGACTCCGGTCAGTCACAAGATTTTGTTATCATTCCATTCCTTTCCTTGCCAGCCTTCTGATGAAATCCTTTCTTCTATTCTTTTAGTATAGTTTTAATATATCATTTTCTTTTAATACAATATATATCATAAAATAAGAAATCAGCCTTCTGAAACATGGAGTCAAGATTCTCATCTCTTCCCTSGTCCTGGGACCCCTGTGAACACCACCACACCATGGCCCTGTCCCATCTACTATGAAGAAAATTAATCCTACATGAGGCAAAACCAACATAGGCAGAAACAGGAACACCCCTCAGAAGGAATCCAACACACAAGAGCATCCTGTGTTCTCCCCCTGCCAGGCAGAATGCAATAATTTAACAAATGGGAGTGACAGAGGCGAATGCATGTTCGGGGTGCCAGGTGAACCCACTCTCTGCCCACCTTGCCTTCCCAGGTCCTTCTGTGCAACAGCTGTGAGGCTCTGGGTGTCAAAGGTAAGTTAATTGGTGGTGTGGAAGGTGATCCATCTACTCCATGTGTGTTCCCAAGGTCAGAAGGCCTATGCCCTGTATCATGACCTCTCCACAAGGAGCAGAAGGTTGATATGCCAGACAGACCCTTGGGGTAAGAGACCTACTGGAGCAGCTGGAACCTGGGCCTGTTGGTCACCAACACAACTGAGCTAATTGGGAACATCAAGTTCCAGGCAATTTGGGCTGCAGTGATTATGAAATGGTGGAATTACTCCTGAGGAATATGGGAAGGCAGGAATCAGGACGTGGATTCTGTGAGAGCAAAATTCCACCTGTTCAAGGAGGCAGTCAAACGGATGACAGCAGACAGAGTGATGTGGTTTGACATGCCAGAGGGATGGGATACCGTGCAGTGGCACCTGGGAAAGCCTGAGGAATGTGTCCATGTGAATCTCATGAGGTGTATCTAACAATGCCAAGTGCAAGGTGCTGCACCTGCGATGGGCCCATCCCTGATGTCAATCCAGGCTGGAGGATGAGCAGATGGAGAGCAGCCCTGCCCAGGACTTGGGGATGATGGCCCAGAGAGCCAAACGTGTCCTGGGCTGTACCCAGAGCACCGTGGGCAGCAGAGAAGGGAGGGAGAGAGAGCATTCTGTCCCTCTGCTCTGCTGAGAGCCCACCTAGAACTGCATCCAGCTCTGGGCTCCCAGCACAGGAAGGACATGGACCTGTTGGAGTGGCTCCAATGTAGAGCCACAAAAATGATTAGAGGCATGAAACATCTTTCCTATGAGAAAAGAGAGAGATTTGGGGTTGTTAAGCCTCTAGAAGAGAAGTCTCTGGGGAGGTCTCCGTGTGGCCTCTAAATACTAAAGGGGGATTATAAGACAGACAAGGGTAAGGGGACAGACTTTAGGTAGAGCTGTGGAAATAGGACAAGAAGTAAWGTTTTTACTGACAGAGCATAGATTTAGACTGTGTTTAAASACTAAATATTTTACAGTGAGAGTAGTAAAACTGGCCCAGGTTTGCCCTGGAAGTGTTGAAGCTTGGGGCTCTGAGCCCTAAATTGAAGATGTCCATGGGATTTTCAAGGATGACCAGATAAGGCCCTGAGCAGCACATATTGGTGGCCAAGCTCATCCTGCTGTGAGCAGCCAGCTGGAGCAGAAACTTCCAGAGGTCCCTTCCCACCTTAATTTTCCCATTATCCTTTGAAGAGTCTGCTCAGCTCCGTCGTGAACAGTTTTTGACKTTTGTTAATAAAACAGGAAAAGAGCAATAAAAAAATTACAAACCTATTTCAAAGATTGAAACACTTTTTTTTTCATTTTAAGGGATAAAGTCTATGATTTTATGTGGTTTATTTGTAAATAGGAAACTTAAATAGTAATTTGATCAGAGTATATACTCACTACATGGGAGAGGAAACCTTAATAATGTGTTCTTCAGTCCAGCAGACAGAAATATGAGTGGAGTCTGGAAGCAGCTCATAGGTGCATTGAAATCAGATATTAGATGYTCCTAAAAGCAAAATAAAATTAAAATGAGGTCATTTAACTGGAAAGCCAGCTAAGTGATTTGGTTGATTTGCCATCACTGGTAATTTTAAAATCAGGTTTAGATGCTATTTCTAAATGAGGTAGTCTGATTCAAATGGAGCCAAATCAGAAAAATCATATGACCTGTGTTATGCAGAAAGATGAATTAGATGAGTACACTGAGTACCTCCAGTCCTCCAATTTATGGAAATAAAAAATAATTTAGTTCAAACTGATAGGGATGTCAACCAACACAGCAGTTTTTTTGCCTTGGAATAATTTAGAAAATCTGATCATTTCCTTCCTCAAAGAAGCAAGGTTATTCAAGCAAGTGGGATGTCCAKCTATGGAGTTTTAATGCTAAAATGMATAGTGTTACATTGCATCCATGGCAGTGACACCAGCACACATGGGACCAGAATCTAGCTACAAATATGCAGGAAAAAGGGAGGGGGGAAAAACATTTTTCCCAAGAGAGACTATGAACTAAACAAATAAAATAACAGTGAAGAGCATTTAATTCCTTTCCTTCCTCAATCTGGGCTATATTTTTTTTTCCTATGTTTAGAGCTCAGGTAGTTTCAGAACTTTAATGTCTTCTCAAAAAAAAAAAAAAATTGCTATCCAATTTATCTGGAAATTCCAGAGCATATAGRATTTTTCAGCAAGTTGCAGACATTGTTTCGAAGCACAGTTTATACCAATGCTGAGAGGTATTTTGACCAGTAATCTGAACCACTGAAATTAAACCTCACTACAGAGATCCCAGATGGCTCAATTTTGCAACCCAGAAGCAGTGAAAGAGGCTGCTTCAGAATTTGTATAATATTGAAATATATACATATATACATATGTGTAATATATATAACTCCATCACCTGATATCCCTCAGGATATGCATCAGTTGTGCAAAGCTCTGATGCACAGACATTCAGGTCCTGGTCAATAAGTGACAGTAACCTGCAAATAGGGTATATGGATTTTGAAACCTGAAGATAATAATTGGTTCTAAGAATTTAAGAGACATTCAAATGCTTTCTTCCAAATATAGATGAGTTAAAAAATACTAAAAAAAACCCCAAGTGAGACACAAACATTATGCTCTATTTAGAATATTTGTGTCTTTTTGTCTTCATTTTACAGTTCATGAAAGTACCACCTACAGCTCACAAAAAAGATTTAGTCCTACAAAATTGAAGGAAYGAAAGAAGTAGGTGTTGGGTGAGAAGGAAACAAGCAGAGGGTGGTGCCTGTGATGCCTTCCTGCACTAACACCAACATCCACAGCTTCCAGTGGGTGTTCAGTGTGACCCTGCTTCTTGCCGTGGCTCTGGAGCCATCAGAGCTCTGGGTAATTGCACAAATGTTAAACAAGCAGGAAAGGGGGCACTGGGTTAATTATTTATCCTGCATTCCTCTSTAAAGGCAAACCAACATAAACAAGTTTTATTCCTCTAAATGAGGCTGCTACTTGTACATAAACTGATGCAACCTCTGCCATTGATAGGGCTGAGTGGGCTGCAGTATCACATGGAAATGGAAAGCTGTAAGAGTGAAGAAATTGTRTGAATTTCATTATCATTAATATAGCAGAACAGCAGCACTTAACTTCACAATCATATTTTCTGATGGGAAGATGAACATTTCATCTCATTTTAACTCAGCATTTTGGTTTTTTGTTTTTTTTTTTTTTTTCCATCTAGTTAGAAAAAGTGGGTTTACATGCTCTTTCCCTCAAAGGAAAAAATTAGAGGATATTCTATTCAAAGTGGGCATACTGCTATGGCTGCCTTTCAGACCATGCACTATGGTTTTCCATCTTTACATGAAATCAGGGTAAAATTATTCTAGCCTTRCCTATTATGACTTACATTGCAATACATATAATAATACATTTAAAAGCTTTCATTTCAATATTTTAGGAATTCATCCTCTACTTCAAGTGCACTGACAATTGGAACTTCCAGGGGAAAAGTAGGAAGATTTTGTTTTCAGGATTTTGAATAAATGAGCTGGAACTTCCTGATAAGCCAAGTACCAAAATCCCCTGTTCCAGATTTATTTATTTAATTTATTTATTTATTTTCCCATGATGACTGAAAGTGTGAGCACACAGACACACCTTGAAAGCAGGGCAGGACACTGAGGCCTGCCTGANTTTCCATGATGACTGAAAGTGTGAGCACACAGACACACCTTGAAAGCAGGGCAGGACACTGAGGCCTGCCTGAGGGGAACCAGCACGAGAGTGGAAACAGCAGCTGATTTAGCATGGCCAAAAAATCTTAGCCTGCCCCAGATGGTCTCATACACAGAGGCTTTGCATTGCAATATGTATAATAACACATTTAAAAGCTTTCATTTCAATATTTTAGGAATTCATCCTCTACTTCGAGTGCACTGACAGTCAGAGCTTCCAGGGGAAATGTGGGTAGATTTGGATTTCAGTATTTTGATTAAATGAGCTGGAACAGCCGGGTACCAAAATCCCCTGTTCCAGATTTATTTATTTATTTATTTATTTATTTATTTTTCCATGATGACTGAAAGTGTGAGCACACAGACACACCTTTAAAGCAAGGCCTGCCTGATGGGAGCCAGCAGAGGAGACTGGAAAACAGCAGCTGTATTAGCATGGCCAAAAAATCTTAGCCTACCCCAGATGGTCTCATATACAGAGGCTTTCCAAATTCCCACCTGATGCCTACTACCTTCAGGGAGAATCAACACTGACAGCAGCTTTCTGGAAAAAAAAAAGGATAAATAATCTCAGTAGGCATGAGCATAGCCTAAAAACTTATGTGCAGACAGGGTAGCCAAGGGATTTTGCAGCCTGCGTGGTTTTCACAGGGCGTGGGTGACTCCGAGGATGTGCAGCAGCTGTTAAACCTCAATCCCTCTGTATCAGCCACCAGCCAGCATCAAACTGCATCCAAAAACTGACAGGAATTCTGGAAGGAAAAAGGAGTTACAAGTGCACCCTCCAGGCCGAGGTTTTCAGTATGGGGAAATGTCGCGACATCTTTATGGAAAATCCTTTCCTTAGGATTTTTCCTCCTGAGAAGCTGAGAGCCTCAGGAACAAAATGTAAACATTGATTATCTTGCTGCTGTGGAATGCAACAGGTGCATCTTGATTGGCTCATGTTGGATGTTTCTAATTAAAGCCAATCACAGCCCAGCTTCTCGACTCTCTGTCCGAGCACAAACCTTTGTTATCATTCTTTGCCTATTCTATTCTTAGCTAGCCTTCTGATGAAATCCTTTCTTCTATTCTTTAGTATAGTTTTAAATGTAATGTATATCAATAAAATAATAAATCAAGCCTTCTGAAACATGGAGTCAGATCCTTGTCTCTTCCCTCAACCTGAGACCCCTGTGAACACCACCACAGGGAAACAACCTAAGGACAGGGTAAAACCCAGAAGTCAGTGAGTTCCAACAAGAAAAGCAATCAGTGTGTTTACATTTGGAAGGTCTAAAGGAGGATTAGGATGAAAGGAACAAGGGAGAAGTTGTTTGGATTGCTAGAAAAGAGTAGGGCTGAGTAGTAGGGAAGAGAGGAGTGAGAGGAAGCTGCTGAAAAGTGCAGGCAGTGGAAGAAATTAGAGGTAGATTTGGTACATCTGAGTCCCATCTTTTCCAATTTTTGCCCAATTTTTGCCCTGGAATATGTGTAGTCAGTTCCTGTGGCTTGTCCAGGCCTCCCTTGAGGACCTTTGGCATGAGCTCTGGATATGGGAGCTAATGGCATTTTTCAAATGGAGAATCTTTTCCCAGGCCCCAGTGTGGAGTTACTGATGAGGGGGACAAGGACTGGGAGGCAAGAAGGAAAGCAGAATGCTTTGAGTCATGCAGGAAAATATGAAAGAACATTTTTAACCTTTTTCTTTTTTGGCTCTAGTCATTACTTGGCTGTAGAATCTGACAAATCTTCCCACAGCTTGTATTCAASCCTAACTTTCTAGTTTTAGTTTACAATTTCTGGATTTCTTGAATCAAAACTGTTACCTACAGAAAATCTGCACCAGAACAGATTTCACTTCTTCAGAGATGGAGGTGTCTGTCCCTTTTTTTTCAAAATAAACTTGTGTTAGAGAGCTTGAAATGTAGCAGAAGGCTTATTCAGTGTTCCTTGTGTAGTGCAGTGCTAGGGAATAAAAAAGGCTTAAAACCACTCCTTCTATGGCTGATTGTTAATGATCCCAGCTGAAATGAAATAATCAATAAATATACATACTAATTTGGAAGTTTAATGCATTTTTGTGCYCAATTTTCAACGTGTGGTACATTAGAGAAGAAAAGCCTAAAGCTCTACATAACATGACCTATTGGGGATGACAACAGTGAAATGAAAATCTTCAGTGGGTTTATTATATACTTTGGAGGTTAATAATCAGTGCTCATTCTGTAAAGTAGGGGAGAAAGATTTTTCTCTCTTTTTTTTTTTCTTGACTGCTAGTTTATAGGGTCCTTTCTCCACACCCATTTATGGGGTCTTTTCTCTACATCCACTCTGAAAACACTTAGACACATAATTCCTGGCATTTTCCATATTGTCATTTATTTGTAGGCACATAAAATGGAGWACCATAGCACGGCTAATTTATACCCACAAGTAAAAACGGGTCCCAGAGTTGCATTTGCGAGCTTATAATCTGTTTTCCTTTCAAAATAAGGTTGACTTTTATGAAATACACTTTTAATTGTGTCCCCRAGCATTCATAGCTTGTTGTTCTGTTCTGGAAACTCCAAGAAGAAAACCACAAATCCTTTCTATTGACAAAGCWTGTGAAGTTATGTTAGAATGAAGCCCTACTGAGACCTAATATTTTCAGGCTCATTTTGGAACCACAGCTTATTTGCAGATAAGTAGATCCTACTGTGATTTTCTAAGGTTCTKAAAATAGACGAGTCCTTACCTTTGAAATTTATACAAGTGGAATGTACAGAAGCAGGGGTTTGTTCTGGCTGAGAATATGGCAGATGCTATTAATAATTGCATTTGGTCCTTTTTATTGTTGCAGTTACATTGTTTATGAAACAGGAATGCCTAAGKAACACCCTTAACTTCTTTGAGATCTTATCCTCTAATGAAATGCACTYATCCAAAAGCATTTTCTAATGCCTAATTTTTTTTTTCTTATCTAATTCTTTTGTAGCTGCTGCAATGATTTCTTGCTCGTACGGTTTCAGTAATACTGTGTAGGAGAAAAGAAAAGTGACTAAATCCTTGACAAGTTAAGGGTCACATTTGTATTAGAGAGGAAGAAAACAGGCATCAGKAGATGAATCTCCTCTTTTCCCAGTACTATTGATCAGTAGCAGGAAAAATTACTCTTTAGAAAAAATTAGCTTGAGAAAAATATCTCAAGTTTTCTAAAGAGTTTTACTCTTTTTCTCTTTATTTTTTTTTAATCACTGAATTTTATTAAGTCAAATAATATGAAACTGACCTTTTCAGAGGTCTTGTCACACTGTGAAGCTATTAGGTACCCACCAGTTTTATTACTAGTTTTCTTATAAGACTTACCTAATTTTCTCAAAGTAATTTTTGTGTGTGAGATAAGACAGGGAAAAGGTGTTTGCCTCTGTGTTACACMCCACTTGATTTATCATCTGCAACCAAGATTTCTCAGTTGACAGCTTTTTTTGGCAGGCTTACCAGGACTTCTCATGCATCACCCATAAGAACCATAGSCCCACCTATTAACAAATTCTGYGCAATTTTTRTAKTCCTGGTTTTATATTTGTTATRTTTCTTTATATCTGGGCAGAAATAYTTTATGTATGAGCTAATMTAARTATGTTATGGCATTCCAGAAAGTAAGTCCATCAGTAATTCAAATTTCACAATGAGGAAAAAAATAAGAAAGCATTGAGTAAATTTTGGTAAAAAATATTTCTTGTTCTGTAATGTTATCCATCCTCTACATTGATTGAAACAGGATTCATAATAAATTTAGAACTKCACTTAGTTGATTGATGCAAACCTGATTTGCAAAAGAAAGAGCATACAGTGAGACAAKAGCATCCACCTTAAATTAGCCTTTTCTATCTCTTGAGTGCTTTAAGCCTTAATGTTCTATAATATACACTATCTATTTCTCTTACATGTGAAATGTCTAGAATTACACCTCCTTTTTGTCCTTTGTTATTCTCATTCAGATATTCATAGAAGGATCCTTCTCAGGGTCRGCTGCTTGTTCTCTGCCCCCGAGGTGAGCTGGGTGGTCCAGGGAACGGCCCCAGGTTCGGAAGAATGAGACTGGACTCTCTGGTGTTCGGTCTTCAGGTTATTTTATCTTATCTAAAAAATTTTCTCCCTGCCAGACAGAGGTCTGTCCAGCACGGCAGCCACAACGCTCTCCGGCCTCCCACGAGGCCACGTCGTCTTTTGTACTACAAATTACGTACATCATATTTACCTTTACTTTCCAATACCCATCACCCATGTTAGACAGTGCACCTCTATCCTAAACCAATCCCCAGGTGCCAACATCACATCAGAAGATGGAGAACAAGAAGAAGAAAGAAGGACGAGACACGCCCTGTTCCCTCCATCTTGTCCCCATTACCCTAATACTAAAAATCCTAAAATCTACATTTTCACCCTGTGCACACCTTATAAAAACACCCTTTGAACCAGTGCGATCTTCCAGTCCTCATACCAAACCTGGCAATTCACTTGCAGGATCAAAGTCCAACCACCAAGTGTTCCGGGCATCATGCCAGGGTCTCTGAGCCCCCCGAGGGGGTCTCAGCTCCCAATGTGGTCTCGGGATACTCCTCACATCCGGAGTGATGTGCAGAGTTCCCACAGATCCTAAGATCCTTTGAGTCCAGCTGTTAACCCGAGGCCGCCGTGTTCACCGCTAAGCCATGCCCCAGGTGCCACATCCCCACATCCTTTGAGCACTTCCAGGGATGGTGATTTCACCACTTCCCTGGGCAGCCTCCTCCAATGCCTGGTCACCCTTTCAGTGAAGAAATGCTCCCTAATATCCAGTCTAAAGCTTCCTGGAACAATTTGAGTCTGTTTCCTCTTGTGCTGTCGCTGGTTGCCTGGAAGAAGAGGCTGACTCCCACCTCACTCCAAACTCTTTTCATCTAGATGCAGCTCTCTGGTTTAATTTTATCTTGATTTGTACAGTCCTGTTGAAGTTGCATGCATTTAAGTTAGGGTAGGTGGCACGTGCTGTCCTATAATACTTTCTGGGCTGGTTCTTGATAGAACAGAGCTCTAATTGCTGCAGTTCCTTGGACTMGTTAACCAGGAGTGATCCTTTAAGTCTGGATTCAACAATAATGAATTTATCCTGGGATAACTGGCTGGAGCTCTCTGCCTATCCAGTTGTGAAATGGTGATGGGTCTTTAATGAATTCTCTCCTGGAGGCCTAAATAGTTATGGTTTATATGGTTTAAACTATAGTTAAGTGCTTTGACAATTGAAAACTGTTTGTAAGTWTCAGTGGAAGGCTCTGCTTCTCACTGGAAGAGCAATGTCTGACTGCACAAGGAATGAACTAACCCACCTTGTTCAGTATTAAATTTGATTGGAGTTTCCTGGTGTAGTTTGGGCCACACAGAAAGGTATTATGTCCTTGCATACATATATGTGTAAATATATACATGTGTGTTACTATGTAAATATATACATAAAATTAAAATTTTTATATATCATATACAAAAAATTTTAAAAAATTATATATAATATACAAAAAATTACAATTTTTCAATTAAAAATTGTTTCCTAGGATGGTATGTAGTATGTCCTGTCCATTAACATTCCAAATTTAGAAACAAGAAATGTATAAAAAATATGCTGTTATGTMTCTGCTTAACTTGCCCTTGCGGCTTATGGAAAACTGATAATAGTTGGGAAGCCTGTTCCATAATATCTCACTGAATTTGGAATTAAGGTTCTGCAAATTTCCATGTGAAATTAGTCTGTGTGAACTAACGGAAAAATCAAAGAGCAAGTATGGGTTTATGTCACAGACATCTTTTATGAAAAATCTTTTCCTCCTGAGAAGCTGAGAGGCCTCAGGAACAAAATGGAAACATTGATTATCTGCTGCTGTGGAATGCAACAGGTGGATCTGTGATTGTTCCATGTTGGATATTTGTAATTAATGGCCAATCACAGTCAGCTGGCTTGGACTCTCTGAGAGTCATGACCTTTTGTTATCATTCCATTTCCATTCCTTTCCTTGCTAGCCTTTTGAGGAAATCCTTTCTTCTATTCTTTTAGTATAGTTTTAATGTAATATATACCATAAAATAATAAACCAAGCCTTCTGAAACATGGAGTCAGATCCTTGTCTCTTCCCTCAACCTGAGACCCCTGTGAACACCGTCACAGGTTTATGAAGGAGAATGTCCAAAGAAACTACTTYTGAAAGTGAACAGCAAAGTGGAAATTCCCCAGTAATGGGTAACACTTATCAAATGGTTTATACAACAATAGGAAATGATCAGTTAAGGTAAAAACTGCTTCCTAAGGAAGAGGTGGCACTCTGGTCATGAGCTGCCTGCCATGGCATTAGGTATCTTTCAGTGTTACTTACCTATTGCTTTTGTTTGAGTGAAGGATGACTGCAATGGTCATCTTGATTCTAAAATACAATTCCTTTGATTCTAGGTTAGCAACTAAAAGTTAGCAACTGTTTGCATTATTTTGTAAAKATTATGTTTTCCAGAAGGACAAACACGAGTATTTGTTCACTCAGTGTGGCAGCTAGCTAAATGTATGTGGCTACTTGTGTAAGACAGGTACTGCAAACTGGTAGTGGGGAAGGGCACATTTGGAGAACTCCTGTGTACATGTCAGAAACTGGAAATTCAAATATCAAATACCCCACCCATAGAAGAGAGAGGTATTTAAGCAAAGAACTGCATTAAAATCTTATTTTGTTGAATATAAATGTTTCTCTTCTTCCTGACCAAAGCTGGGAACCTGCCATGCAGTGAAGCTATTGTTGCATTGATAGCAAGAATAATAAAGGAATACATTGACAAATTTCACAAGGGGTATTGTATTAATTTCTCTTGATTCTCTGAGTTGGCGATGTAAAATGAGTAAAATTTCCTTTTTTAAATAAGCACTGTGTAGCAAAAAGCCAGCAACAGTATTTCCTGAAACATTTATTTCTTTCAGTTGCTAACCTAGAAAGATAATGAAACAATTTAAATGCAATATTTTGGGTAGAAAATACATCCAGAACAAGAAATTGTAAGTTGAGATTCATCCTAGTATGGTTTAAAATAGCTGAATTATAAACCACTCAAAAAAACCCAGACTGATGATGGCAGTGGGCACGGAATTTTAAGCACGATGGTGCTGCCAGATTGATGCTGAATTGCTACAACTGTGACAGAAAATATACTCAAGCTTTCATTCAACAGAATATTATTTTTCCTGAAATCTGCRAGGCATTTTGTGATACCCACTGAGGTGTCAGTCAGAGAAGCCTTGAAGAGTATTATATAATTATATAATATATGATTTTATATATATTATATATATATAACATATAATTATATATAATATATACTATATAAAATATGTAATTATATTTATAATTATTTATAAATTATATATATAATATACATATATATTATATATAATTTTATATATATAATTATATCTATTAAATTATATATATTATATATATTATATACATATAATTATATATTAGATATAATTATATCTATAAAATTATATCTATAAAATTATATATTTTATATATATATATATATATATATATACAGAATATAATTAAAGCTGTTGACCTTGGCAAGCAAGGGGCTGAGTTTAGCTTGCTCAAGCAGAGGCATGATCAAAGTCCTCCCAAAATATGTGTGTTTTTTTCACAGGTCAGATTTTAGCTCTAGTTTTGAATTTGCAGAGCTACAAGTGTGATTTTGGCCTCTAAATAACCACAGGAGGTTTCTGCCATTGATTCGAGTGGTCTTCAGATAAGACTCTGTGTGCATCAACACATTCCATGCAGCATGTAAAATTCATTTTAGCTTAAAGTTTATGCATAATTTACAAGGAGAAACACCCTGGTAGCTGGCATGTTATTTATTTTTATCTTCTGTTCCACTCACCCTCATCTGTGGTCTGTGCCTGTTTTTCACTTTTTTTTTAACCAGGAATTTTCTTTCTGCTCTCGTGTATAATTGTCTTGTTTCTTTGTTGCTGCTGCTGGTTTTAACGCCCCTCTTAACTCACTCATCCACCACCCTCCACTTTTCCCTTAAATGACTAWTCTCTTTACTACCAAACTATTTTTTCTTTGTTTTCTAATAAACAGTTCTTCCCTGCTTCCTTCTCATGCCTAACTTAGCATGACACCATTCCTTTATCTTTCCATCTCATATATGATGTTTCACCAGTTTTCCATGTATCTGAAGCTCTAGAGCCATATCATCTTCTTACAGAAATTTTATTATTTGCCTCTCCTCAGTATCTACATTCAGGTTTCCTTCATGTTTCCAAATTCATCTTAATTTTTTATTCAATAGTTTTGGATAAAATAAAAAAAAATCTATATTTGTAAAAAGCTTAAAGTCTGTAAGTCTCCCATATCAAAAATATTAATTTGGTCCCTTCTCAATTCTGCCTCACCAATTCCTTTCCCTCCTTTGAATACACTTGCCTCTATTTTCCTTTATTTCAGTATATTGTTTAACTCTAAAGACAATTTCCATTGGAAAGTCAAACCCTAATGTTGAAGTTTAAAKGGTGGAAAGGTGATTTTTATCAGAATATATATTATCTAATATTTAATTCCTACTTGAATTTGTGCTAACTTTATTAAGAACTTAGTAAGAATCAGGAACCAACTTTAAAGAATCTCCACTATTTCAAGATCTTTCATTGAAACACAARGGCTTTATATAGAATGAAAGCTCTGAAGAACCATTCAGAAGAAAATATTTAGKTATTTAAAGCATTATTATTTTTTAAAATCTTGATTTAACACTTAGTGTAATCTCTCTGGAAAGATCCACCTTCAGGAACATGATGAGCCCTGTGGCCTTGAAGAATGAAGCCTTATGGTACACAATTCTGATGTCAGAAAGCACAATCTACAATGAAAAAAATAAATGAAATAATTAGCTGAACTCATCATCACAGGAAGGAATGCCAGTCTGAGGCAAATAACACAGATGTCTATATATAAGTATGTCTAGAAGGATATTAAAAAATATTATGCAGTACTTTTTACTGTTTACATCCCAGATACACATCCACAGCTATACAATACTTAAAAGATRAGAGCTGGTAATAATCACAGAAAATGCTTTGCCAATTACCAAACTGTGTTTTCTTAAACAAAATTAGATGTGTGTTATTACAAAGAATACCCAGAAACACCCAGAGATAATGCAGAGCTCCAGAATGTCAGCACTTTCAAAACAATTCAGTTAGCATATTTAAGCAGACTTGATTAGGGACTGAGACCCACTTTCTCAAAGGTGATTAAGTACATAACTCCCACTGMAATCAATTTACTTATATATGAATTTAAAATGGCTACAGAGATGTATTTTGATAGGAAATTAATTTTAAATGTTTGCTCACCACCGTGGCAAGTACAGCAAGGTTAAACTCTGTTAACCATAAAAATTTAAAGATTTTCTTAAATATGTTATATCAGCATGAAAAAAAAAACCCAAACCTACTTAAGGATGCCTGTCATTTTTATGACATTAAATTTATACCACATTTCTTATATTTTATTAAATGATCTTGCAAATTTATGATATTTTATTAAATGATCTTGCAAATTGAACTTCTATGGTAGCCATATATTAACATAGCAATAATTATAGTCACTTGGCAATTTCCAACCTTGTCATTATTTTCTCAAGCAGCAGTCCTAGTTGGAACTCTGGAATAATTTAGCTGAGAAATCATAAAATCAGTACAAAAACTTTAATACACAATTATTTTTATAATTATTCCTGRCTTCCTAAGTCGTTCTGTTAACCTGATGTTTCTGAAGTAGAATTGTTAAAAATTCAATATTTACTGATKAATTTCAGCAGAAATAGCCTTTTCTGTATCCTTGGGTTGCAGGTTTACTCTCTGCTGTGACAATTAACACCATATATATTGAGCAGCTGCTAWGAAAGAAAAAATAGAAAGTGTATGAGAAACTGTATGAGAACTGCAGCACACAGACAATGAATTTTGCTGGTTTTCTCTTTTTTTTTATTTCAACCATAGAACCAGCACCTACAGTTATTGTTCAGTGCTTCATCCTGCTTTAAACACTTTATACAAAGGAAGTAAGAGGGAGACTTCCCCTCACTTGCAAGAGTTAAATATTTCTGTTTTCTGTCTTTTAGGCCAGTGTTTATTCATGCAAGGATATTTTCTGTGGTACCAAGGCTSTTTACTTCAGTTAAATTCTTTGGTGAAGGATTCCCTGAAATTTTGTGGAATGCTCTATCCATGAGGTGATGCCATGTGCCAGCAGTAAAGTGTGGCAGGGTTTTGTGGGARAATGGGACTTGGAAAAAAGAAATCTCTGTAAGAATCAGATAAAGCACATGGGAAAAATAAAGGTAATTTCAAGTGCAAAAAATAAACYTTGAGGCCAGCATAATCACTCAGGAGCAGTGTCAAGACAAAGGATGTGATGCATGAGACATCACAGCTTGACAGGTTTTTATCTGAGAATCTTTGAGTTAACTGATTTTAACTTGCTCTTTCAATGGAACACCTAAAACTGCATTTAATTATCTTGAACATGTGAAAACAGTTTTACCATTTTTGCATTTTTTTTTTGTATTGCCTGAAAACTCTCAGCTTCTCACTCTGCCATATCTGTGCTATAAGTACTTATAGCTGGTGATTTTTATTTGTAAAACAGCAGTGATTATTCAAAAATATTAATAATAAACTCCTAACAACCAACACAACCAAACTAATAAATAGATTCAGGAAAAAATTCCTGAAAGCAGCCCYCTAATTCTTCTTTTGTAAGAGTTAACATGTTTAATAAACTGAAAGAAAATTACAGGAAAAAGATACTTGAATCAGGACCACTTCATGTAGTGGATGATTAGTATCTTGCAACTTCTTGATAGCTGTAATAAAATATTCAAAACTTTGATTACATATAAAAGAGCTTAAAGGCTACATAGTTTTGTTTTTAGGTTTAGTAGTCTGTAGTAAAAGATCTTCCATTTGCTGGCTGCTTGGGAATGGATACCAAYAGAGAAACTGGACCCTGCAGGAGGAATAAGGGCCTGCTGATGGTGAGAACTGACCCTCCAAACCATAGCTGTGGGCATTTCACATATATTTAACAGCAGGGAGTTGTCTTACAGGGGCACAGATCCCACACAGACTTTCTAGGGCACAAACTTAATTTCTTAGCTTTGCCCGTCTCCGCTACTGTCGCCGACATCTTTTCATTAAAAATCCTTTCCTTAGGATTTTTCCCTTCTGAGAAGCTGAGAGGCCTCAGGAACAAAATGTAAACATTGATTATCTGCTGCTGTGGAATGCAACAGGTGGATCTGGGATTGGGCTTGTGTGGATGTTTGGAATTAATGGCCAATCACAGCCCAGCTGGCTCTCTCTCTGTCCGAGCCACAGACCTTTGTTGATTCATTCTTTTCTATTCTATTCTTATCTAGCCTTCTGAGATGAAACCTTCTCTTCTATTCTTTTTAGTATAGTTTTAATGTAATGTATATCATAAAATAAYAAATCAAGCCTTCTGAACATGAAGTCAACATTCTTGTCTCTTCCCTCACCTGAAAACCCCTGTGAACACCGTCACATGCTACATCCCCAAACATTGGATGGGGAGGCTGAGGGGAGTGGAGGTGAGAAATAAATATTAAAATCATGTAGCTTAGTATTAAGTGAGGCTTAATGAGGACTTGGAGTTATACTGCTGGAAAGAGTTTCAAAGAGAGTGATTCAGCTCCCCAAATCCGGGCATTCAAAAGCTTAATCGTCCAGCTTAAGCTAATCACCTTATGTTTCTGTTACCTGGCTCATTGATTAATTTGGGTGAATATCTCCTGGCTTTCCAAACGAATTCAAGAACTGAGAAGCTGTGTAGGAAGGGAACCATTGATAAGTGTGATAGTTAAGACTGTTTTAAGCTTTATTTCTCTTTGAAGCTGTTTTCCAGTCGTCTGTATGGCAGAGTGCCCCACTTTGCTATTATCCTGAGGATCTTTGTGCTGGATATCATACATGCAAACTGCATTATCTCCATAGCTGTGCTAATCTGTTGCCAGCCTCTCAGATTTGATTCATTCCTCTTTTTGGTGCTGTAGGAAGAAAAAGCTGATTTAATACAGAGGAAAATTGAAAATAAATTAAATTTTTAAAAAATATATGCCACTTCTCCTCCTCTCAAGTACAACACAGATATAAAAGTATGTGAAATGACATTTCATTGCTATCCATTCCCAAGGTCTATTCCAACTTGTCAAATCAAGGTAAAAGGGTTTTTTTTTTTTTCATATTATGAAGAAAAAGTTGAGAGCTTTTTTGTTTGCTATTTGTTAATATCTCTCCATGTTCATTTTGGTCTCCAAGACATGGACATTGGACATTCAGCCATAGTATTCAGAATTTAAGWTAAAGAATACCCAGGAAAATACTGCTTATGAGAGTTAGTAATCTACTCAGCATAAGGATGACTGCCAGTAGTAGAATAAAMTACTTACCTTGATAATAAGCAGTGGCTGAAATATCTGCATTGGTAATTAGTTTAAATATATGATTTTTTGCATGGAGAATTGAGCATTTCAGTAATTTCAAAAGAATGTGTATCAAGAACTAGAGAAAAGTTGGACACAATGTTTTTCCTAATCTAGGGAGGTATATAGTGGGAACAATAAAATAGAAAATTGAGATATATATTCAAAAGGAAAAAATATTCATCCYTACTCCATGTTTTCATGTCTTCTACATAATAATTTATCCCAAACTCAAGAGAAAATGTATTTTCAGTAAATTCCTATGAATAGCTCAGAATGGATAAGCTTAAATGAAAGCAAGTTTCTATCATTATGGTTACACTGAAATTTTTTGAGATTTTTTGGAGARCCRAGTACATCTAGGTACTTATTTGAGAAGCACATGTAAAAATTCCATCTTATTTCCTATGATTGGAAATAAGGATTTCTTTCAACAAAACATKTTTTAGTCCCCAAAGCTTTATTTTTCTTCAGGTATTAGAAATGAAAGGATTATGATGCTTACTTGCTGTTTTTGCTGAAATCTAGATTGGTAATTAAATCACAACGTAGAATAATTGTCTTTCATACTCCTAGATCTTGAATTTCAAAGAGTACAACAGAGATAAGTACTTAATTTAATTTTAACAAATGATTGCTATRATTGCTACTGAAGCTGCAAAATACCATCAGTTTAGGGGTTGTTGGGGAATGAGCTAAAAGATTATGAAATGATGATTAGTTATATGAATTTGTGCTGGTGGATCTCTTCCACACAAAATTTTAAATCCATTTTGAAATAAGATGCATAGATATAATACATGGGGAAATCCTCTAAGTAAATTTCAAAAAGTAACTCTATACTCGTGTCATTTTCTGCTGTTTTTTCATTAATTTCCAACTCCTTTCATTGCCTTTGCCATTGCTTAAACATTGTTACTGCTACATCTGAATCTGAGGGGACTATGACAGCATCTCAGTTTTAGGGTAAAAGGGTTTTAAAATTTTACAGAAATATAAAGAGCATATTTCTAATTTCTATGTCTCAACTAAAAAYTAAAAACATGTATCTTGATCAAAAATGTAGACATTATTATTAATTACAGGGAGATTTAGTCATAGAACATGACTAAAATCAAATGTACAGAACAATAACAAAAAACCCTGATTCTAAGTGTCTATAAAAGTTGGGAAAATCTTTCCTAAAATCTGCTTTCTACTAGTTTATCCTTTCATTCATTTTCTCAGTCTAGGTGCATGATGAAGCATGCTTAATTCTGCCTGTTTTCCAAAATATAAGCATGTTCCTAAAGGAGCATAAGTAGCTAAAGGCAACAGATTTCCATGATGCTTCAGACATTTTTTGAATTTGGGCACATATTTATGAGCTTTGCTAAATTCAGATGTTGATTTTTTTGTATAAGATTATGCTCTTTAAATTTGATAGGGAAGRTAAGAGAGGTTATATCACTCATATGTAATTACAAGTGCACAGTAARATGGGGAAATTCTTTGATCAGTAAGGCTCTTTATCATTATACAGCCTCTTATGGACACATGCTCATTAGGAAAGTCATGAATTCAAGTCTTTTAAGAAAGCTTCATTGATACAAAGTATATATTTCAAGAGCTAGTATCTCCAATTATCATCCTGATGCAGTCCAGTAGTGTTGGAAATTACTGCCAATCATAAGATTTCCTCTCAAGTTCCAGAAAAGCAGAGCTGGAGCAGAGTACCCTGCTGCCTTCTGAACTCCAGACTGCTTAAGGGACCTTCTTTGCATACTATTCACTGCAAGTCTTCAACTCTGGAATGGATAATGGCAAGACGCTTGAAAATCAGTTACCTTTAAATCTAGAACAAGGAAAACCTTTTTATTTCCTATCTAAAGCACCTGGAACACACAGGGTTTAACTGTGATTTAAAAGATATGCAAATCCAAAGATGCCAAAATGGAAATATATTGCCTAGTCCCACTTCTGTTAGCTGCCTGCCTTGCTCAGCTTGTTGTCTGCAGCCAGAACACTCCAAGCTTCATATTTGTGTTGGGGTTGGCTCTGGGGCTGTTTGCAAGTTGAATAGGTCAAGTTATTTGCTTGTGCTTACTCTCATGGCGCCACAGTAAGATGTAAAAATGCCAGAAAATCTCTTTTAAACACCTATCTAGACTTTACCAGAAGAAACCCTGAAGAAACCAGGGGAAAGTGGAAGCCAGTTGCCCTCTGGGTACAGCAGCACCTTCATCTGCCACTGCCTTCTAGGAAAGTATTTACATTACTTAACCCATAGCATTGAGTTTCAGGCTATATCCTTCTGTCAGCCTGTTTCAGGGTATTTTGGTGAGGAGGTGGGGCAGAACATACAGTGAACACCAATTTTTCATGCCTTTGGGCTCTGGAAGAAGTGTCTTKTACATCACAGAGAGAAATGCAGTAAGAAGTGAATCAAAAATTTGTGCAGAGTGAAGCTGGTCAGAGAAAACTGAGTTCTTTCTTTCGTTTTCTCTTCTTAGGTTGGAAGAGGTAGCTGGGGTGTTATTCTGTCACCATCTGTTAGAGGTGGGGCAGTTATGATTAATGGACAGTTTATCTATTCCACAAACGAATCCTCCCTCCAGGAAATATCTTCTGTTATGGGCCATTGAGTGTCCCTGCAGGCTGATAAAATTTCCATCATCCATTGTGAGATGCTCCACCCAGGGGGAGGAGCCAAGCATTCCTACCTGGGTATAATCTGAGATTTGGAACACCACAGGCAGCCTTTCCCACTGGATTCCCAGAGGAGCAGCTTTATTCCCACTGGATTCCCAGAGAGGCAGCTTTATTTCCCACTGGATTCCCAGAGGAGCAGCTTTATTCCCACTGGATTCCAGAGGAAGACCAGGCCCATCTACAGCACCACTGGATCTTCAGAGGAAAACTCCTCCCTTCTACAGGATCCCTGCTCCAACAGAACCACACCTGCCACTGCAGGAGGGCTGCAGCCACTTTAATGGGACTGCTGCCACACCCTGACCCACAGGGTGTCAGGCCATATTCTGGCTCTGTCAGTGTTGTTTTGCATTATTGCATTTTTATTTTGTTCCCCTAATAGAACTGTTATTCCTACTCCTATACTTTGCCTGAGAGCCCTTAATTTCAAAACTATTAATAATTCACTTAAGTGGGAGGTTTACATTTTCCATTTCAAGGGAGGCTCCTGCCTTCCTTAGCAGACACCTGGCTGTTCAAACCAAGGCATTGTCCCAGTGWAGGAAGTCCATATCAGATCCACATGTTCTGCCAAGGCTTGCTCAGTCAAGGCTAAGATCATTATTTTTTTTTGACTGCCTCTTCAGCAGTATGTATCCATAAGACAAAGAAAAGTTATTGGCACTGAAGACACTGTAAAGCAGCAAGGGAAACCAGAGACATCAGAACCAAAAGCTAAAGTGGAGCTTTCTCCTGCCYAGGTACCAATGCTATTTTCTAGTGTCTGTGGCTGGCCCTCATGTTCAAAGTGAAAACCAYGAGAAATGTCTTGTCAGGTCAGGAAAAGCTTGCTGGCTGTCCATGTTAAAAAGATGCTTCAAGAAAATTTGTGCAAAACAAGGAATTTTTTTATAGTATAATCTTCCACTGGTCAAGTATCACCTCAGGGAAATTCATCTTTATTAAAATAACCATCCTTACACCTGCTATGGAATGGGTAATAGGATTTCCTTTTAAAAGTCTTGGTTTGTGCTTTGTTAAGTTTTTCTGTTATGTAAAGAGTCTTCAAATTGTTTTTTCAGCTGGATAATCTAATCTCCCTTTCTCTGCAAATCAAAGTTTAACCAATTTTATATTGTACAAATATGCACATCCTATTGCTTGGAGTATATCTGGGCTATTAGAGAAAATTTTAGTGCTGATAGTAAAGACTGAAWCAGAAAGATGCACAATTTTATGTGYTTAATTCAAACATGYCACTTGTTCAATAATTTARAATAAGGGTCTATATAGGGAAAAGTAAAAATTATTTATTCTTTTGTGAGAGTCTTTTACAGCCATCACCCTTATGGTGGCTGAGCTCCAGAAATCAATATTTATTTCCAGCATATTTAAGCTTCTTATATAACTAGAACATTAAGTTTATAAAGCTATGTAAAATATCTGATTTTAAGACTCTGACAAGGGTTTAATGTGATACAAATATATTTGCAGAGTAAATGTTATCCCCTGGTGAATAAATTGCGTGAAAACTGTTGTGAGAGGTGAATACAACACTTTCTAGAAAAACACACCCTTTTYTCTAGTTCTGCAATAGAAAATATCAGAGAATTATGTACATCAAAAAGCTTCAGCCATTTCTGCAGAGATTCATTAAAATCTCAGATTTAATACCAAACATTTGAACCACAATAATTTTTTTTTCACTCTTTGATGTTATACAACTGGAAGGAGACAGAAATAATGAAGGATCATCTGACTGCTTATAGATTTGGYTACTTGGACCAGCCATTTTCAGATTGTACCTGGTCCTCTTAAATTGTGTTCATACTTATCAGTAAGGGATGAGTAAATTCAATGAAATTTGTGGATTTTACATTGGTTGAAAACTGAGATTCCAAATCAACAGTTTTTATAGCTCTGGGGCACAGTGTTCTTTAAGAGCTGAAGCTGGTGATGTAGCTTTATGTGTTGAAGTTGTATTGTTTGAATCACACCTAACTTTTAGATAAGTGTAATTCCTTGGAAAGTAGTGCTTGATAGTTAAGCTCTCATTATTTTTTTTTTTTTCCTGTCCCTGATATTCTTCTATGGAGTTTTGTTCAGAGTTGACCTTTCTTTTTTAGYTCTCACTGTGTTAGAATGAAATGTGTGTTTTACAGCTGGGCTTGGGCATATAGGACAAGCCTGTCACTCAAATCTGATTTTGTCCCCTTTTGTTCTTATGTTTCCTGACTATATCAAAGCTACATCACATTTTATAAATGTGCTGAAGTGTTGTYCTGGCTCTTGATTCTCATTCCTTTTTCCCCAAAGCTCACAATTTCTTTCTATCATTACTGCCTAATGTCTGGCTTTTGCCTTTCTTCTCCCTCTATCAAAAAAAAAAAAAAAATAGGGAAACCAGAAATAAGGAAGAAGTGAAATATATATTTTGCAAATTCTATATAAAGATATGTATTTATTGATAAATTGAATTTGATCTAAATTCTCACTAAGCAAGCTTTTTAGAAATTTTTCCCTRACTTTGTGATATTTTTAGATGTGTCCTGTTACTGCACTCTTCTCTATGACCTGATTATATAAATTTCAACTGTGCATTTAACCCTCATAGCAACCCAGTTTGTTATGGACTATTTTGGTGAATAACATTTCTTATTCTTAAAACAAAGATATTTTTTGTCCTGTGTGTCTGACGGCTGTAAAGTTAGAGTTTTCTTTTGAAATTTGAAGATCTTCTGTTCATAGTTTAAGTTGACATGTGTTATTAAATKTATATATTTCTGTGTAGTTTGCATTCTATAAACAACAGTAAAGAAGGGTCATTCAAAAGATACAGTAATTCAAGTGCATTTAGATTAAGTGAGCAAAGTTCTAATTTTAGATTAAGTGAGTAAAGTTTCTCTGTTTAAAAAAAACCAAACATGTTCTTGCTTTGCTTTATTAGGTGTTCCCTGAAGGATTTAAAGGAGGGAGAGTGGGAAAAGAACCCAAAAGTGTTTTGTATGCAAGAAGACTTGTGGACTATTTTGTTACCTTTCTATGATGATTTGAAAAGGTCAGYTGCCATATTAATTTAATAATGTGTTGATTTTATTGATAGACACAGACTTCTTTAAATTAAGATGGTATTTTTAGGAGACAGTTTTTTCCTTTAATTATTTTAATTTATTCTTATTTCAGGSTACGACCCTTCTAATAGCAGKTAAAGAAAAAAATGSAATGATAATAAAAGGCAGGACCCTCTTTTATCAAAGCTCTACTTTAGATTTGCATAAATACATGAAAGAGTTAAATAGAAGGCCAGAATGAAATAGCAGGCTCAACATGAAACATTACTGCATATAGTTTTAGGGTAGGGAAATTTAGTTAAATATTAAAAGATCTTGTTGCTCATTTTAAATATAATTTTCACAGGATGCTCATTAGTCTAAGATATATTTTAAAAGATGCTGTTTTCTAATATCTTAAGCTCTCCAAAAGAAAACATTTTTGTAGATGGGGTACTTTCTCAATTTAAAATAAAATTCTGTTAAATGAAAATCATTGATGAGCTTTGCACCAGACACTGACATGGAGATGGCTATTCAATTAAAAAGTGGATGCCTAGGCATTTCACCTTTGAAAATAAATTGTCCACTTTTCTTGAGGCAGCATGAGGTTTCTCTGTCCCTCTGAAATCTCTCGGCTTTGAAGAGACATGAACTCTGTGAGCTAAACATTTCTCTGTGGATTTTCTGTCAATCCCTATGAATTTGTTTGGTTTATAATGATTTTTTCCCAATCTCCTCCTCCAGTAGCAATCTTCTTTTAGTTTTTTCAAGAGGTTTTTCTTTCAAGAAATTGTACAAAATTAGGGAAGGAATGATCTTTACAGTGACAAATTTTGCCTGAGAAGAATAGTGATAACAATGAAAATAATATCAGTGATGATGATGATGATGATGATRAYAATAATARTAGTARTAATARTARTAATAATAAATATTCACATTTTGTTTTCGTTGTGGACAAGAGATACATCAAGGGACATCTTTCAGGTTTTATACTCTCATTTGCATTGATATTAATTTAATTGATACCACAATTAAGGATAACATTGCTGTCATGGGAGTAAAGGATGTTATGGCACAAGGATAACTAAAAATTTAATCACAGCTGCAAGAAAAAACGAAGGCAAATGATAAGAAAACTTGATAGATGATTACAAACTGATAAAATTGTTTTGATCATGTCCTACTAAGAAATCAGTGACCATAAGATCAACCTAGGCAGCTTAACTACCTTGAAATATTAATAATTATAATTTCATGGGACTAGGTGGGACTTAGGCAACCATGCAAAATGAAGAAGGTGCCTGCTACTTCTCAAAGTACTTTTAGTTTAGTGCATGAACTGAAAAAAATGCAAAGCTTGAGATATTGAACTTTTGGAAATAAATATATGTCATATGTTTTTTTAAAAATTCCTATTAGGAATGAAGGGACATATAGGGCAACTGGTGAGGGATTTAGAGAATAAGGCCAGTGAGGAGAAGCTGAGAGATCTGGGGGTGTTTATCCTTGAGAAAAGGAGGTTCAGGGGAGATCTTATCACTCTCTACAAATCCCTCAAAAGTGTTTGTAGCCTGGGGGGGATCAGTCTCTTCTCCCAGGTAACAAGTGACMGGACAAGAGGAAACGAGCTCAAGCTGCMCCAGGGGAGGTTCAGATTGTGCMTCAGGAAGAATTTCTTCACTGCAATGGTGCTTAACCACTGGGATGGGCTGCCCAGGGAAGAAGGGAATTTGTCATCCCTGCAAGTYTTCAAGAAATGACCGGCTGTGGCACTTCTTGCTGTGGTTTTGTTGGCACGGTAGTGCTCGGTCAAGGGTTGGACTCAACGACTTTGTGTCGTAGACATCCTTTTCACTAAAATCCTTTCTTCAGGATTTTTCCTGCTGAAGCTGAGAGGTTCAGCAACAAGATGTAAACAATAGATTGTCTGCTGCTGTGGAATGCAACAGGTGGATCAGTGATTGGTCTGGTGTGGATGTTTTGGTTCAGTGACCAGTCACAGCAGAGCTGGCTCTCGGAGTCTGTCAAGGCCAGCTCATGTGTTATCATTCTTTACTTTTCTTAGCTTAGCTTAGCAAGCTTCTGGAAACTCTCCTTTCTTTTTCTTTTTAGTATAGTGTAGTATATATATATATCATAACATAATAAATCAAGCCTTCTGATCATGGAGCCCATCTCGTCTCTTCCTTCACCCCGAAAACCCTTGTGACCACCGTCAACAACTTTGGACGTCTCTTCCAGCCCTTAATGATTCTGATTCTACTCCCCTGTGACTCTGTGACTCTGATTCTAAGATTCCATGATCCTGTGAATAGAAAGAAGCAGCCAGCAAGTTCCCTACAACTATCTGCACCAAATTTATCTGAGAAGCTGTGTGAAAGGTGCTGTGAGAGGTGTGCAAAGAGCCACATCCAGTAGAGGTGACGAGGCCATGACAATGCCACTGCACAGGGGTGGTTGTCAGACAGCTGGGGCTCCCAAAAGCCCTTCCTTCAGCCTTCAGCCTCCTGAACTAGCACTTCTGAGTGAAAATTACAGCTTCTAGCTGTGAAGAGGAGGCCTTGATRGCAGAAATGGCAGTAATCCAGCTGTTGGTCAACTGCTTCGAGTGCCTGGAACAAAAGGGATGTAATATTTYCATTAGTGTCTAGCCTGAGGTGCTGTTTGGCATAAAGTAATTCAAATTGTTCTTTATATACTTTTGCTCTTTGTGCTTTGATATCATTCAAGCATTTTCTCTTGCCTCTCCCATTGCTCTTTGTAGAAAAGGGACAGGGAGGTTGAAGAACCAGCTACCTTGCTCAATTCCCTGATCATCTCTTGCTAGTTCTCCTGCCAACAGTGCCCCAGAGCACCCTTTTGGTTTGACTTCTCTGTTTGAAAGTCTCTTTTTGGAGGTATAGTGAAGAGATAACCCAATTAAGTCTGCTGCCTCTAACAACACACAGATGCAGATAGTGATAATTATGATTTTTGCAGTCAGATTTTGTTTTTTAAAACTCACATTACTGATATATGATTTGAGTGACATTTTTCAGAAACCTAGTTGGTATGACTCTGTTTTTATTGAATTCCTTGGATTTCTGTGGGAATTGATGCAGGCTCTGGTTTTGTGTCTGTAAATTAAGCGTTTCATCTCAGTGAAGGGCCACCTGAAAATCCTTTCTGACATTTTTATAGCCATCTTCTAAGCAGAACAGCATTCTGAGACTTTACTGTCACAGTGTTGTTGTACAGAACAAAGTAATTTCCTGATTAAAATGAGTGTGGTTGCACTTCTGTGCATTATGCTCCATTGTACTAGCTTGTGCTTTTAAAATGCAAGTATTTCAAAGAAATGACTGATTTTTAGACAAATTTCACTCTTCTAGATCACTACATAAACTTGCATTGCTTTGAAAAAATTGTTCTTATGTATGTCCACTTRTCATGAGAAGTTTCTGAAGTTACTCAATAATCCTAATTTATTTACACAATCCTCATATTATCTCTTTGATTTCATAGACAGGCATGTCAGTTCATTAGAGCAATAAATAATTTGGTAAAAAAAAAGAGATAAAAATCTTTTTAGCACATTTGCATAGAGAATGGGAAGGACAACCTGTGACCATCTTTGAAGACAACAACTTTCTGATTTAGACAGGTCAATCAGTTTAGGTAGATTTTAAAAAGTGAATACTACAAAGTTAAATGGAGTTTTCTGATTCAGATACATGGCATAAGGAAAAAATATAGAGTGACAGAAAAAATATAGAGTGACAGAAAAAATATAGAGTGACTGTGTTGAAAGAATGGTGATCTACATCAGCCAGTTACTTATTCTACATATATTTAATTCCAATTTATCAATTGCAATTAAGAATTAATAGGTAGTATTCTAAAATATAAATGATGTCATCTCAATTGCTAGTATTTCACTTTACGTACAGGTCTTCAGTGGCACAGAAATGTTACATCCCATTGGTTTTGCTTTTTTACTTGTGATTATTTTATCTGTTCAAGCAGAAAAATTCAGTCAGCAGTGTCCTTATTTGAGGGTGAAAATGAAAGTGACAATGAAAGAAAGCTCACTMCAAGCAGAAATTTTAATAAAAAGACTGAATTTTAATTCATTGATAATTACTATTCAAAACTAGATAATGCCACCCAGCCTATCAGAACACAYTCCTTTGTGTAGAGGAACTAGGCAGTTTCTTTCTATTTTTGTCATACAAGTTTTGAATTTCCTTTTATGTTACTGTTAATTCCACATGAAAAAGAATTCAGAAATTCTCYTTCCTCCTCTTTTGTTTGTATATCTAGTATGTTTTAACATAATAAATGAATTAATTTTTTTTAATGTAAGACTGCAACTAATTTTCAATTTGCCTTTCTCCTTTAATCCATACTCTTCAACTTAAAAGCAATACATATTTAGGTTTTTAGTTTAAATCTTAAAATATTTSTCAAATATGCTTCTATACCACATTTAATAAAAATCTGGATCTGCAAGGCACTGTGCAAGGTCACATAATTGAATGAATGCAAGCATGARATTTGTAGTACACTGGAAGTTACTAGAAAGTCCTAAAAATTTTGATATGGTTTTCATTATTTATTTAATTAATACAAAGCTTATTCTTTTTTTTTTTTCCTCAATGTTTCTTGTACCTTTCTCCCTATTCCCAATCAACTATTATTTTATAACTTCTCATTTTATTTGGATTTTTTGTTTATTAATTTTTTTGGGGAAAAAAGTCATTGCAATTAGAAAAGGTCTCTTAGGACAGAAAGCAAAGCCCAGCAAATACAGAAGTGTAACATAGAATATAGTCCCCTGTGTTTTAACCATTCCATTTTAATTGTTTTGAGGAAGATCTAGCACACTGTAGAATACTCTCAAGAGGAAAAAAGTGGAAATATCCTTTCTCACTTACAGTAAGTCATTCTTCAAATTCAGATTACATCGTCCTTTTCTCAATTTGATCTCATTATTTCTAGCCATATCCCATTTGTATTTTTAAATAATTACTCTTGCCCCTTGGTGTTTACCTCCTCAYTGCTTTGGACAGATATATCTTCTCCCTCTCCCCCCACTTAATTGTTGGTTAGTCAAGCTGTACATATTTAATCTTTCTAAGTTTTTCTCATGCATCATCCCTTCCAACCCATTAAGCCCCTCTTTGCTCTGAGCTCCTTTCAGGGTGTCAAAGTACARAATGTTGGAGCTGATTGCACTTGTCAAGTGTTCTCCAGTTCAAATTTGAAAGGATCTTTGTTGACTTGCAAAGAAATGACAGCTGGGTCCCTTGTTGATTCTAAGGTCCAGTTTCTGCACTCTGTGACAATGCAAAAACATTTTCATAGAGATGCTGAATTTCCTTGCTGCTACTGTAAAAGAGCCTGAGAGCACCAAGGCGCTGGTTGATGTTTTATCAACTTAGTTCACACATAATCCAAACTTGGAAAAAATCAAATTTTCATGAGTCTTTTTTGCTGTGCTATAGATACCTCTGCATATGGAGGGGTTAATATCCTGAAAAAGCCAGCAGGAATGGAAATGTTTTCATGCTGTTGCTTGAGAGCTGGCCACATTTGAAAGGACATGGTGAGACTAAATGACGTAAGGTTATGAGGATAAACTGTGAGGACTTGGCCTGGAAATGGAGTGTTAATCTCCAGACATGAGCTGCAAAAGGGATACTAACACACAGATTACAACAGAAAACAGACTATGCTAGTGCAGCTTGGGATGGGAGAGATTTCTGAAAATATCAGAATTATCAGATGGGCAATATTTGCCAACACAACAATGTCTGTGATTTTTTTCTSTGCTRCTTTTACGAATAGATGGCCTTCMCTTAAAAAGTCTGAATTAAATTGGTAGAGTATATCTGAATTTCTATCTGTTGGTAGGGTTTATCTGAAACCACAGCTTTATTGGCAGGTGATATTTCAGCTCAGAAACAGATGAGCAGCTCTTGCTGTTTCTCTGACGCCACTGGCTTCTTATGCAATCTAAATAAATTACTGAGAATGGCTCTGTAAATCAGGGATTTGTATTGACCAGCMTTGGAAAAAATAACATGTGAAAGCCCAAGCTGGGAAGAAGATGGGAGATGAATTTTCTTGCTAAATCAAACAAATAAAACAAACAAAAAAAAATCCCCACAAGGTAAATGCATTTGTAACTAACCACAGAGATTATGTGTTATATCCATTTTCCTGTGCTTGTAGGCATATTTGAATTTCTAAAGATATCTGTAATGTTTACTGGAGTAGCTTGATTTCAAAGAGGGAAAACAATCCCAAATCCTATATATATATATCTATATACACACACATATGTATATATATATATAACTATACATACATATAACTATATACATATATATAACTATATATATATAGTTAGAAATATAATGTGCTTAAATCTGTATATATATTGATAAAAATTTAGATTAATATAAACAAAAATCTCTTCTAAAGAGATCTCTCATGTTTACTGGAGTAGCCTGATTTCAAAGAGGGAAAACTATCCCAAATCCTATATATATATATATATATATATATATATATATAGCTATACATACATATAACTATATATACGTATAACTATATATATATAGGTAGAAATATAATGTGCTTAAATCTGTATATATATTGATACAAATTTAGATTAATATAAACAAAAATATTTATATCAGCATATTTTCCTCTGTTGCTACATGAACATCTTGATGAAGGCTTTAGCCAAATGTCTGTTTGCAGACTCTGATACCCTACCATCATTACTGTTTAATGTTTTTTTAAAAAAAGTCATTAAAACTGCTGTATTCACATTTAAACCAGGTCTAAACATTCAATTTTAGTCCAAAATATTTAGGTGGCCTCTAAATGCATAAATAAAAATGAGAAGGAAAAACATGAGGAATACTCTATCCAATATATTAATAAAATCTCTTTTAAAATAAGGTGTTTCTCTGAAAATAAGAACATAAATTATATGTCCAGGATGTACTTTCTTATATATACTTGCTTGCCTGTGGATCTTAGTTTTTGAGTTGGCTTAATTCTGAATCATTTCTTAATTTCTTTTTAAAATATTTCTAGAACTCTGGTTAATTTCCACTTGACTCTCTTTGCTCACTAACCCCTTAAGCTTCCTACTTCTGACAGATTACAAGGGTGTCATTARGCAATGCAAGTTCATGTCCTTTTAGCAGACAATCCTGTTGACCTTCATTTCCCCCTGTCCCATCCTGCATCCCATTTTAATGCTGGCAGTCTCATTTCAACTTTGTCTAGGCTTTTAGCTCTGCACTTATAAAAGAAGCACAGGAAACCATGAGTGCTCTGGTGCCCTGGTCTCACCTTGGAACTGTAGCTTTTCAAGGCTAGCTCAAGGGTAATGATTATCAGTGGTTTTATTCTCCCATTATTTTTATTTGTTGTAGTGGAAATTACTCCTTTCTTTCTGAAAAGGCTGTGCAGTGTAAAGTTATAGGGAGTTTGTGCTGTYATTGTCATTAAGTCTGCTGAGTCAAGACATGAGAATTATCTTTTAAGTCTCACCATTCTTCAGTCTTATCACCTGGCTTTGATATTGAAGTTCCTGTGTGGAACTAATGCAGTCACACATACATTAACCTGTGACATTCATACTTGGTGGCAGTGGTGGGCTGAWGCTTCTCTGTGCTGCTCCTCCCTCTGTGCAAAGCTCACTTTGACCTGGCTTTAATATGCATGATTTGATTAACCCCTGGCCAGTAATGAATAAAGCCCTAAAAAAAAAAAAAATAAAAATAAGGTCTGGTAATGATACTAATCACCCTCTAAATCTCTGTAAAACAAGCTGGTGTGCAAAGGACACASGGAATTTAATGCCAGTGATTTTGTTTTCCAGGCAGAAGGGCATTAAGCAAGCTTTTGCAAAGTACATATTGTACTGTCCTTTCGTTTCCAGCCAGAGAAGGAAGCAAAGGCAGCATCTGTCATGGGGGTGAAAAGCTGCCAGGTATCTCAAAACCTCATCTTTCATCTGCAGTGAGGACAGCTGAAATTAACACTGCCCATGTGAAGGCAGGTATAAAATCATAGGAGCTCAAGATGTGGATCTAGATATAGACATTCACCTTAAAATACGAAAAAGGAGGAAAGCAGAACTCATCAGCTGGGGAAATCTTAGTATTCCATAGTTATGAAAAGCAGCATCAGAACTATAAAGCACAGGGGAAAAAAAAAACAAAACTCCATGTACTACACTGAAATCTCCCTTTTTAATGTCAAATTCAGTTGCATTAGGATAGTTTTAATAGAGATACTTATTTTGCCTTTATTCAGCTAGCCAATATAAACAAGACGAAGGATTTGCATTTTGAGTTAAAGAAAATTGCCTGTAGTGTGTCTTAAAAGTTGCAAATAGTCATGAGCCATTACCAATTGTTTAGTCAATATCCACATACAAATTTGCCCCTTTCATTATGTACAGCACATCTATTCAAAATGCTTACAGAAAGTATTTTACAATTATTTTCTTTTGTTTTCTAAACACTAAGAWACCTTTTGATAACATGTAAGCTTTACCTACCTGGACATTTGTGAAACTTAGTTTTCTACCCTGCCTGACTGTATTCCTCTGAAGTAAAGTTTTCCATCAGGTGTTTCCCATCTGTTCTCCTTGTCTGGAAATAAACCTCCTGAAATATGGAGCAGCTTAGTGGGTGCAGGATTTTTACATGCTGTAAGTGTCACTCCTGAGTTGCTGACAACCACCTGAGGACCAGAAAGAGRAAAAGTGTGGTCCAAACCACTCTGCATTGCTTCCTTGGTGGCAGAAAAGATGCAGCAAGTTTGTTCTTTGCTGTGATTTATATTTGAATAGTCACTTCTATATGACACGAAAGTGGGTTTTTCTCATCATACTAAAACTGATCAAGTGTGTAACAAGAATTGTGCTATGATCTGGAACAGGCTTTAGAAAAGGTGAAGAAAAGAGTGTTWCAGGGAGGACTGATTTGAGGTGGTTTGAATATCTCCCTCTCCTCCAAATGGGAAATTTTTTCTGTTACCTCTAGTAATTACTGATTAATGAAATCCATTATAGGGCAGACAAATTCATCATAAGTAAATTTCTCTGAGGTCTGAACTTTTTGTAAAAAAAATTACTATTGATAGCCTTGGGATACCTGATTTGACAGAACAGATTTGGAATGATGTGACATAGGGTTCAATTTCCTTGTTTACTGGACATAGAAATGAATAAGTAGGGAGTTTATTCAATTTCTTAGAATATATTCCTTAAAATACCTCAGAAAACTTAATAATAATCTAGGTAATATCAAGTAATCCAAATTAAGATTTTTCTAGATCTTTATTTTAGAGAAATCTGTAGTTTTATATCATTCAAAGATGTCTCACAATCATCTGAACAATTTATCGTTACTATGCTTTTATCAAACAGAAACAATATTAAATAAACTGCTGATTTTTTTCCTGAATTGTGAAATATGGTGTGGAAATCAWCTCAAATAATTAAACTCAAATTATTAATAAATAGCATTTTTTTTCTTCGGTGAAATTATTTAATTTTACCAGCAGAGGACAAACTTATTTTCTCTAACATAAAATTATTTTCTCTCTAAGATACTCCCTTAGTGATTGCGTTTGTTCACAAAAGAATGAATTTATATCAGGTATAAAACCTATTTTTTGTTGTGGCAATGGATATCTGCAGRTTTAGGTATTGAAGATGTGGCTCCAGCTTCTCCAGGTGAGGCTGTAYTGGGAGAGAGGCTCTGAAAAAAACACTGCAGAAAGTCAATTAAGATCTTCCAGCTTTTTCAGATTATGTGCAACTGCAGCAGGCAGGCTCCAMAGATGTGTCTCTGGACATGCAGGAAGAAAGACAGGTTTAATTAGTAACAGAAATGATGAAGTCCTTTGAAAGTTTTTGGTGATTAGCTTGTATGGATAAAGTTGTCATTCTTCCCTTGCCTATGGGACACTGGTCTGCARSTGGATCCCTGTGCAGCTTTGCAGAAAGTAAAAAGGCAGCAAAGAGAGAGCACTTCTTTCTGCCAACCCACTGTTAATAGAAATGGAAACCCCAGTCAAAGCCAGGTTATTAAGAAAGTTATTAAAAATAAATGAAAAAAAAAAAAAAGAAAAGCAAGGAATATGTGGTTCTTTGTTATTTCTAGGGATGAAACTTATGTCCCARAGAAGATGGGAGCATCACAGTAGTGAGATTATTTTATTTGTCTGATGGTAAAGGACTGACCAAAGAAGAGATATGGTATCATCAGAAGATCTCAGTGCTTATTTGCACAGAGAAATGTGATGCTGACTGTAGCTGCACTTTAATTATTTGTGTTAGCAGGGAAAAATAAGAAGAGGGATATCTGTATCCTATGAAAGAGGGAGCAGGAATGTTGATGTTGCTATATTGTCTTTGGTAGGTACCATAGAGTGTAATTCAGACAACTGCTTCTAAATATCAGATTAGTTATCAGTAGGGCAATTGTGGCAGTATTGTTTTGTCTTGTATTGCCTTGTAGTTATTCAGAAGGATTGGGCAAGTCAGCCTAGAAATCCCCTCAGGGGCTAAAATATAATGTTGAACTGCTGGATAAGATGAAGTCAAAATCAACAGCACTTCTGTTCTGCTTCATTTCTAGAAGCTCGATTGTTTAATGTTGCTCTTTRAATGAATTTTTTTTTCTGATTGTGRCAAGGGAAAAATCAAACAAAATAATTAAAATTTGATCCAGCCCTTATCTATTTTCTCCTAACTGAGCATAGCTGCCTTTTAACAAGCAAATAATCCTTCCTACCCTTGTAGCTGTTGTGAGTTTCTTTAAATTAATCGTTTTACTTGATTGACAAACTAACACACTTACATTTTCCTTTTTTTAGGACATAACTCTGTCCTTCACTTATGAAACATAATTATGTGATCATGTTGGAAACTCCAGGAAAAATGTTAGCCCAAGAGYTAAGCCTGACTGTTAAACAAAACCCAGACTTTCCATATTATAACCTCTGAGCAAAAATTAGCATGCCAGTTCCCCAGGCAATCAAAGCACTCACAAAGCACAAAGGATCAGGATATTTCATCCTAGCAGATGTGTTATTGAGGAAAATGGCCASTTTTGGCTCTGTGATTATTTGCTCAGATGTTTAATCTTCGCAAGATAACAGAACTTGAAGGAACTAGCTGCAAAGATAACTACCAAGAGCAGGAGGTGCACTCACTGAGCTGAGTGAAACAGTGCCCTGACAATGGGGCAGAAACCACAGCTCAGGTTCAGCACACTGATCTCCTCATCTGGCCAATGAGCCAGACCTAGCCACAGAGCCTCAGGGCATGTTTTCTCTTCCCCAGGGGATTTGCATTAACCAGCTCCAGCCCTGAGCCATGCTCTTCCAGCTCCTCTGCTTCTGGTCCAGGAGTTAGGTTAGCCACAAATGAGTTGGTGTGGGATGGAAGAGCTCCCTGCAAAACCTGGGCTTCAGAGCAGAGCCTCTTCCCTCGAGGTGTGACACTTCTGGAGCCAAACCTGCCTTCAGCTCCCCTTAGGAAAACCAGGTGTTGGAAGGAATATTTTTCAAGCATATCACATTTCCATGATAACTACCTTGGTTAATAATACTGTGATAGCATTTATTRAGTGTCCCACCCTGAGAATCTGCAAATGATGAAAGGACAGGGTTTGGCACTGGTGTGCATCTGCCAGGTTGGGGAGCTTAAGCCAATGCCAGCAGAAGGAAAAAAGGACTACTTGTATGAAATGTGCTGTGCCCGTGTTCACAGGGGTCTCAGGATGAGGGAAGGGACAAGGATCTGACTCCATGTTTCAGAAGGCTTGATTTATTATTTTATTATATATATTACATTAAAACTGTACTAAAAGAATAGAAGAAAGGATTTCATCAGAAGGCTAGCTAAGAATAGAATAGCAAAGAATGATAACAAAGGTTTGTGGCTCGGCTCTCTGGTCCCAGCCAGCTGGGCTGTGATTGCCATTAATTAGAAACATCCAACATGGCCAATCACAGATGCACCTGTTGCATTCCACAGCAGCAGATAATCAATGTTTCCATTTGTTTCCTGAGGCCTCTCAGCTTCTTAGGAGGAAAAATCTAAGGAAAGGATTTTTCATAAAGATTCTGCGACAATGTGCCTCACACTAAATCTGGCTGTGCCACTACACTCTTCTTCCAAATAGCTGGAAGTTCCTTTTTTTTTTTTTTTTTTAAATAAACCATTTATGACTCACCTGTAAGAGCCTGAATGAGGGATGTGGGACTGCCAGGCAGCTCTCCAAATGCAGTTTGTGTATCCAAATGCAGTTATGTATCCAATGCAGTTTATTCCATCAAGAGTTAACAGCAGGCAGGTGGTGGGTGACAGAGCTGTGCCACAAGCTGTCAGCTCCGCTGCAGGCAGCCTGAGACCCTTGGTTTAGGTTACAATGCTTATATACTTTTCTTTGCTGAGCATCTTCATACAGCAGAACCAATCTATACCTTAACTATTATCTACAGCCTATCATAACTACTTAATTACCATATTCATGTTACTGTTCTCCAATCACTAAAAGTCAGTACATTACAGTTGAAGCTAGAAGTTGTTTTTCAGTTTTCTTTGCAGTGGAAAATTCTGAGACCTTTTTTCCTGCTTGCCACATGGCAGGCTTCTTTGCCTGTGCTGTCTTCCTGCTTGGTAAAAACATCTTGCTTGTTTGGGGTGGGTTTATCCTTTGCTCTAAGCCATAAAAACCCCTTCTAACTAAACACAGCCTTTGCCTCCTTGGTTATCCAGTGAGACTGGCTCAGCAATTCTTTTCTTCTATATCAAAAATTGCTTCCATCTCTATTCCTTCTCAGACTCTACATTTGAAAATCTTTTCTAAGCACAGCATATCTGTGAGACTTTCTTGTCCAACTTTCATCCTTCTCAACACTCACCAGTTCCGGTCATTCCAAGGCTGGGAATTAATTTTCATCTTCCCTTGATATATAGCCATGCCCTTAGAGACAGGGGCTTCCTTCTCATCTGCCTTCCACTCTGACATAGTCCCAGGTTAGGAGGGTTGGAATGGATCCTTTATTTAAAAATTCTTTTATTTTTTCACCCATTGGGACACTTGTGATATAAMCTTGTCAGCAGAAGGAGGTTGCTGTAGCCCCACCTCTTAATATAGMCCTAGTGTGCAGTAGCTTTAGCAAAGAAATCAGTGACAAAGCTTACACAAAAAGGCAATCTTGCCATCTGCACAACAATGGTTAATCTGCAACTTTTTAATTATGTGTGTTGGCCTACAGTAAAAAAAAAACACTGTACACTTAAAAAATACTGTGGAGTAAAAAAAAAGCATCTCAGAGAGCTGTGCATTACCTCCACAAATTCTAAAGGAGTGCCTTCAGATTAGGAGACAAGCTGCACAAATCACAGCAATGAGATATGCTTGCARACATGTAAAGCAATGTAGGCAATAAATACATCCAACATTTATACATAATTTACTGTTAGGTGATTAAATATCAGTGCAAATGGTTCTCAAAGTAACTCCTAAATTTTTAGCCTTTATTTATGTTTGATACATGCCAATGTAGCTATGTCTGTGTTAAATGTTGGTCTTAATTCTTTATCACACATTGGTCTACCCACATTTATTTCATTACTTTCATTTCTGATTTACTCCAAAATTGCTGAGAGGGGTGGTTCAGGTCCTTCATATCTGGACACAGTAGTACATCTCAAAGGCAATTCAGAAATACCAAGGTGAATGGCTTCCAGAAACAGATATAATAACTCAAAGGAAAGAGTTACCATTGTTTGGTACATTTTCAGCTGTTTCATGAAATTCATAGAAAATTTCTTAGCACCAGATTTTCACGTGTAGTCTGCACATTAAATTTGGACTCAGGATGGGTTGGGTTTCAATTAATTCACATTTCCAAATTCAAGCAAAGATATTGCTGCAAATTGTCTCAGAGACAGGGGTTATCTTTCCTGGTGAATATGGTGCATGAATGTGAGTGGTAGAAAGGGCAGGAGAGTACGGACAGAAAAAATCAATGTATAACCCTGGCAAGGGCAAACACCGTGAACTTGGAGAAAGGCAACTTTGTGGAGAAAGATCTGGCAAAACCATCTTAAATTTATACAGAAATTACCATCTTAAATTTATACAGAAAATTATGTTTGGATCTTATATCATTACAAATCCAGCTGCTGATTGCAGGACATTACATCATGGAAGCTCAGCTGTTTGATGGAGAAGAGGCATCCTTGTGCCTGAGGGCTTATGCCAACAAACTGGGAGTCCAGCCAAGGTGACAGACCAGAAAAATGAGGTACCAGCTCTGCAGCACCCATAAGGCATCAAGGCACAATGCCATTGTTTCAAAATATTCCAAGTTTGTCATTTTTTTCCCAGTTAGTGGAAATTATGTGTTTAAAAGAACAACCTCTTCACTGACAGGTAATTCCTTTTTATGAAAATTCAAGCTGGAACACTTTGAGCAAGTCTTTGGTATATTTTTCACCCAACAGTRCTCCTATAAAATTATTTTTAATCCAATAATCTGCTAATGCAATTTCAAATTCATTAAAAAACGTGTAATAGAATCCATCACATTTTAAGAAGAAAGGAAAATTTCTTTTGCYATCCAAAGGTGGAATTTAGATAACTTATCATGACAATTTGTTGATAAAAACATCAAAGGGTAAATTCCTCTTCTCTGTCTCCTGTATTTTTTTTCTCAACTCCACCAAAARAGGGAACAGATTTAGGGTTTTCTTTAGCTCAATGAGAATTCTAATTAATAATGGCAAATATAGCAATTACTATGCAAACAAATCTAGTACAAGCATGTTTAATTGTTATTTTGTTTTGGTAATCATTTATCTTYCCCCAAATTTMAAGCTTTGCACAGTTAATGAATGGCTTTCATTTAAATTCTGTAATTCCCCATTCCATATATTGTTCATTCATTTCAGTGAACACTGGATTAGAGAATATGGCTATCTGCATCTCAAAAAAAAACCAAAAAAGTCTTTCTCCAAGAAAAGCTGTTCTGTATGGAAGCTATTGCAATATCAGTGGYTTTTTAGTTTGGTGAAACACTCAATAGCATGAAATAATGTGAGTCTGGGAAAAGTCTTGAGAGCATCCATGATTTTCAAAATTAAAAAATGAATGCACTTCTTAGGTCATACATTGTAATGAGGGAAAGTTTATTTTAAATTTTTAGGGGTGATATAATAATAGAATGTTCCTAAATTATTTCCTGGGTATTTAATTCTGGTAAAAAGACATTGAGAATTACTTTCACCTTTAAGTGTTTTCCTGTAAATATATATATACCTTTTTTTTACATTTTTTTTTCTTATAAAAACACACAGGTTTTCATGTATATACATGGGAAAATGAGCAAAATATGTATATGCTTGTAAATATATGTAAATAATACCAAACCAAACGTGCGCTTGTAGGTTTTTTGCAAATATTTTTAGGGTGAAACTTACTGATTCTGCCCAGTTGTCTGTCTAAAAAACACCTTCTGCTCTCAACCATGATATAGAGCCATGACTTGTTTGCCAGACTCGGGGGGCCTGTGTTTCTGGCCAATATTATTCCTGTGCACAAAGAAAATGCAAGAAAACTCAATTTTCTGCAGTTGGCTACTCATGCTAGCCATTAATATGATGTGCTTACATTCTAATGCACAGAAACAAGTACGTTGCAGATATGATACAAGCGTGGAGAAGGTGAAAMTATGCAGGAAATTCTGAGTTTTATCTCTGACTTACTACTTTAAAWCTGTTTSGATTGAAATGGAGAGGTTTCCTTGCTCTCCTMYAAACTTCCAGGGTGTTGAGGGRCATCCTATSAACCAAGACACAWCTGGAGTGGAGCATACCTAAAAAAAAAAMCAAATTAAAAAATAAACAAACAGTTCAAAGGCTACAGGCAGTATGAACCTAAACCAAAAACCCTGTGAACCACTGCTGTGTTTTCACTACATTCATAAAAAAAACCAAAACCAAAACAACGGGGAAAATAAATTAATCCTCTCTTTATTTTTTTTTCCATCTAGTTGCTCTACTGATTAATTTTAAATATTAGAATTACCGTTTTAATGAACTGTTTATTTTTTAATTTGGTTTTTTTTAGGTATGCTCCACTCCAGATGTGTCTTGGTTCTTAGGATGCCCCTCAACACCCTGGAAGTTTGGAGGAGAGCAAGGAAATCTCTCCATTTCAATCAAAACCGTTTTTAAGTAGCAAGTCAGAGATAAAACTCAGAATTTCCTGCATATTTTCACCTTCTCCATGCCAATGCATTTTTAGTAATAGTATTTATTATAGCAAAAGTGTTCTGGTCATGACCTGCTGCTGTTGATGTTCCTTCCTTATTCCTTGGTCTTGGAAACGTTCACCACTCAGGCTGAGACTTTTTGACTTTTTTGCTTCTCTCCCTGGGGCTGAATTTCTGAATTTCAATGGCAGGTTTGGGCAAAAGCATTTGTGCTGTTTGTCAATGAGGGGACAGGGAATAAACAAACAACTCTTYTAATTGCAAAAATATTGCACCTGACCAGTTCCATTTTTTGTTTGTTTGGGTTGTTTTTTTTGTCTTTTGTTTAATCTGAACTTCAATATTTCAGAAGTAATTTTCTTTTTCCAGTTGCTAACGGGTAGACACTGAATCATGTTCCTGAGGATTACTGCAGTTTTCTGTACTTCATACTCCTTTYATACTGCAAATTCATCTACATTTAGCTGTGAGGAAAAGGACTGGGAGGGGAAGGTCGTGTCAGAAAAGCAATGGAGCAAAACTTAGGGGACGTAGGTTTAGTTTCTAACACAGCTGTGCATGTCTTGAATGGTCAAGCTGCTTAGGGACAGATCTTTCAAAAGCACCTGAAGACTTTCCAAGTGCAACTTGCTTTTTGGAAAACAAAAGCTGCAGTTTTCTTCTCACAGCATGATTTCAAGGTCCACTGGGYAACTCCCAAGGATGAGGAGGGTGTAATAGATTTTCATAAATCCCAACAAAATTATTCTGTAAAAACAGAGATGATAATGCTTCCTTTATTTCMTCTAACTCGTTACTTTGTGGAAGAAGCTGTGTTTTATTGTGTTTGCTATGTACAATGAAGCTGGGAGCTGAATGRATATCTGCTGAATARTGCTGGTGATACCATGGACAAATTYMTACCTCCTATGCTGCCCATTTCACATTCTGAAGGAACRGGGCACAAATGGTAAATTGCTCAAGGGCACCAAATTTCACAGGAGGAATAGACAGCTGAGTACTTCTGCTGATAACTGAAACTCAGCCAATTAAACAAATATAAGGGACTGCATTAATTATGGACTTGATTTAAATCATGAGCTTAAAGTTCCAATTAGGAAAACATTTGAAAACATGCTTAAATCCCATCATAGGCCATAACTGCATTTCAGCTTTTCGCTAGAAATTAATCTGGCATTAAAAATTAAATATGAATTAAAGGATAATTTATCTATAAAATTCTTTATCTCTCAAAGTCAATCTTTCAGTAACTTGTGGATATCTGAAAGCAGCTTCTTATCTGTGAAATGTTGCACAGCTGTAACTTCAGCAGTCATTGCCAGATCCATTTCTGCATGTATACCCATTAAAAAATATTTTAGTATTCACATTGCTGAGAAAATACAGTGTTATTAATGAAAAATAAAACCCATATGAGATTGTTCTAAGTTATTTACATATTGTATACTGCAGAGTATGAGTATAGAAAATTAAATTTCTAGTAATAAAAGATAACATGAATTAATAATTATTGATTTATTTTTTATCTTCATACCAGGTATTAAAAATGAATCCTGATTAGCCCTGATTTTGCCTGGTAATTAATGGAAATTATACTGTAGGTCCACAGGTATTAGATCTTGCTGTTCCATMTGCTTGTCTTTTGAAATAGGTTTGTGCTGCTGCATGTGCATTATTAAACTCTTTATTCAGGGATTTCCAGATAGTTTCAAACATATGGGGGGCAACAGTTTCTGCATGTTAACTGGGTGGATTCTGGATTTRAATAATTTCAGTGATTGAAATACCTCTGGCACCTTTGGATCAATTGCCAGTGAATTCAGACAACAGTATGGGGGGGATGGGGAATGTAATTCTAAGAGATAATTATGAAAATTCAAAATAAAGTATAAACAATTTCCTACATTTACCTCAAAAATTATACTCCAAACAGTTMATAATATTAAGATGATTAAAAAAACTATTCAGATATATGAGTGCAAGCAACATAATTTTCTCATCCAATTAATGCAACCAGCAGTGATGTTTCTCGTGGTGTTATTTTCTATTTTGCTTAAGGTAGGAGCCTTAGTCTTTCATGTTTAAAAAAAACCACTGATTTAATACGTAGAATGCTCTTATTTAAAATGTATGACATGCTTTTCCTTCTGCATCAAGCAGGAAAAAAGGACACCATGGGCAGAAAGTGTTCCTGGCACAGTACTGTGTGCTGTGGGCACTGGAAAAAGGCACCCCAGGAGGCACTGCTGGTGCTGCATTTCTCCAGACACCCAATGGATCTGTAAAGGGACTCAAAGGCATCTTTCATCCTTCAGGAGACAGATCTGGGGAGAGGGGACTGGGCTCCAGCTCCTGGTCACTGTGAAGCTTGGGTAGGGATGTGTGCAATCTGTCACATCACAGGGTACCATTGAAACTGGATTTTTATAGCAGCCTTTGCAGGCATGTCTTACACTGGTTTCTAGGCTGGCTTCTTTGGTCTGGTAATGAATCCCATCTGGCTCAGGGGGATCACTGTGAGACCTGTTTGAGCACAAAAAATCTGATTTTTGGCAGGCGTGTGATGGGGGCAGGAGCCCTCCCAGTGGTTTAGTTGRTAGGGCTGGGATGGCTATGCTTGTCCCAGGTCAGTTCACTGGCAAAATGATAATCCTTGTGGAGTGACTTCCTTGAAACCACCACTTGCATTTCCCACCCTCGGTGAGTTCTCTSTTTGTCTCTCTCAGTGTTGCCTTTCCCTGAAAAAGCTGCTTCCTTACAGATAAATTTCCATACTCTCYTCACTCTTCCAAATGACTCATCTCTCTCCCAGTCTCTCCTCCTGAACAGAATAATAGGATCCTTCTTGCTGTCATTTATCTCTGTGAACACCCTGAATTATAATAGCCAAGCAAATAAGATTCAARCAAATGTTTTAAATTATGGGGGTTTTGGTCTATTACATTTGCATATGATGAAATTAAACGACCTTTATGGTAGTCCCAAATGAAGTGTACAAAGTGGAATTGGTATAAAAGAAGAACTTTTCAAAGATTATTTCCAGCACTGGATATAACCAGACCTATTATTTYTCTCCTGCAAATGGCTCCCAGGTTGGCCAAAATTACAAATGTATCCTTTAAGGAGCATAATTGGAGAGTGCTTTCAGATTTGGTTGTTTCTGAGGAAGTTTTGCACCTTTAATTCATTMTTTATAATAATGGGGTAGTTCCTCACTGTGTCATTATAAATTATGATAGAGATCCAGCTGAGTCCTTGGAATTGAGTGTAAATTTAGTATTCACGTTTCTTGGGAATGTAGAACTTAATGAATAGGAAATTTATAAACGATTGCATTCTACTGAAGCAATCTGCTTGTAAGCTCTTTGTTCTGAATCCCATCCCTTGTGCACTGCCTCAAAAAATCCTTTGGGAGTGATGAGTAATGCACCAGAGTGAACAGAGGCTGGATTTGGAGAGAAGTCAAGATGTTTCTGATCACTTTGGAAAGAGACAATGTCATTATACTAAGTGAACACCAAAGTGAGCTATGGGGTGGAAATTGCAAGATAAAGCCAAGGGGGYTGTTTTTAGTCCATCATCCACATGCTTTAGACCCTTTAGGAAGACCGTGCTAGTTTTACAGAATGTTGTATTTAAAATARATATATTATTGGAGATATTAAAAATCACTGTGGCTTTAGGTAATGTTTTTAGTGTTCAGATCTATTTGACACATCTGTCTGGAGCCATGGGAAAATTGCAAATTAAAAAGATCCACAAGATAAGCACACACCAGTGTCTGAGGGAGGCTAATCATTTGGGTAGACCCTTTTTTCTTTTTGCCTCCTCTGACCCAAATAGCTTATTTTTCCCCTTTGATTTAGAACACAGAAGTTATTTGCTATTTGCAGATCAGGTTATTTGGGTCAAAGCACTGGAGTAGGCCTAAAGTATCTGAACAGCTGGGGGCTTTTTTATTTTTTATTTTTTGTGTCTTTTTCTTTCCTTTTTTTTTTTTTTTTTTCTGTTCTTTTTTTGCCTCTTTTTTTTTTTTTTTTTTAAGCATCAGCTTGTTCTAACTTCAACTGCTGCCCACATTTTAGGCATAGCAACCAGTGGCCAGTCCTGATCCGAACAGAAATCCATCTGGGTCGGGGTGCAGGTGGGATAAATATCCTTGCAGTGTGTGCTGGTGAGGACAGATTCTTTCAAACAGAATTAAATATGATTTGCAAAGTCGTTATGAGCTAGCATGTCAATAACATGCTCCTTTAATAAGCCACTTGGTGCAGCGTTCTGGAACTGAAAAATATGAAAATTTTTCCCAAGTGAAGTTAATCTTGGTTGAGAACTCTGCATTAGGCAATAACAGATAGAAGGTAATAATAAAAGTACTGTCCAGCAGACGAGATGCAGGAATCCCCTCTTAGTTCAAGTGTCCTTAACATCTGTGGCAAGAGCAGGAGGCGCATTTGCTATGTTGGAGTGGATATACTAAGCTGGGAAAGTGTTAAAAATACATAGAGATAAAAAAGATAAAAGAGCAAAAACAAAGAGAGGACTGGAGTGCAATTGGGAAGAAAAGATAAAAACTGCTGCTATGAAAATTATTGAAACAAGGACAGTGTGGGGAAAGTGAGATAATGAACCAGACTGTCAGAGTGGCAAGAGAGAGAGGTGATTAGATGTCATAGTCATGGTAGCAAAAATCAGGTTTGGGTTTATATATACAGAATTAATGAAACATGTGAAGGAAAGAATGATAGTGGAGAGAGAACACAGTATGCATACACCTCCAAGTATACTTGATGAGTCTGATAAATTCCCTTGTTAACTCAAGCAGGGAGTCACGAGAGAGGAATCTCTTCAGATGGAGAGAAGGCTTATTCTGGAATTGTCCTCAGAAGAGGTGCCTGAAATTTAAGTCTGAAAAATCATTGTGGTTATGCCCACCAAGGAACTCTTGTCTGTCCTGAATGTTTTCCTTTCCTTTAGTGTTTTCAGTTTTGTGTTCAGTACTCTACACATATTCGAGGTTAGATTTAACTGCTCATCCTCACTATTATTGGGAGGAGCTGCAGCCAGGCAACTGTTTGGCACAAGGTTATTTATGTGTTTGTTTTAATCTGTGAGCGAATAGGGACAAGTTCTGCTTCTCTGAATCTCTGCTAGGTTTTGGGTTTCTGGATTTAATCTGAAGTCAGTACCCTTGTCTACCCATTTCTTAATGAGATTCCAAGTGATAACACAGCAATTGTGCATGAATTAGTGCATGAAGGATAGAAACTTTTTATAAGGGCATGTAATGACCTGTCTCTTATACACATCTAGATGTGTATAAGAGACAGCTGTAACATTTCCAGCAAAGTAAGGTGAGGTCTTTTATCATCTCAACTCATGTACTCCAGTTCCCTAGCAGTCCAACTTGTCCTGTGGCACATGTGAATATTCCCCTCCATAATTCAATGTGTTGGGGTAGTAGCAGCAAGGGGAGCAACTCCTTAGCCAGCCTTTGCCCAAGGGAACTCAAAATATTTTTGTGCTTTTGTTCCATCACATTTTTTAAGATCTTTAAACACCTGGAGTAGGGCTAGGGTTCCTTGTTGGCTTGCCTGCAGACTGACCTGTTCAATAAGGAAAACAGCACTTCCAGGTGCWGTGTTTTGGTGTCAGGCATGGCATAATGCTCCAGTAGGAGCTGCTCCAAAATTTAATACCCTCAGAGAACACATCCAAAGGTTTTTTAGGTGCACTTAGTGTGACAGTGGTCACAAGGGTTCTTGGATGAGGCAAGAGAYGAGAACGTTGACTCCATGTTCAGAAGGCTTGATTTATTATTTTATGATAAATATATACTACATTATAACTATACTAAAGAGAAATAGAAGGAAAGCTTCCTCAGAAGGCTAAGCTAAGAATAGAAAAGAAAGAATGTTAACAAAAGCAGCTCTCTCAGACTCTGTCTGAGATAGCTTGGTCGTTGATTGGCCATTAACTATAAACATCCAAGATGGGCCAATCACAGAGGGACCTGTTGCATCCCATAGCAGCAGATAACCATTGTTTACATCTTGTTGCTGAAACTTCTCAGCTTCAGCAGGAAAAATCCTAAGAAAAGATTTTTCATAAAGAGATGTGTGCGACACACTTGGGCCATGGAGGGCAATTGCTGAAGGGTTTGCAGACTTCTGCTTAACAGTAAAAACTGTCATGTATTTAGACAAGAGATAAWTTTTTGTTGAGAATGTAAGGAAAATATTGCTTGCATAAAAGCCTAACTAGGAATTTTGACATGCATTTTTTTTTTCACATTTAGATTTGCAAAAAAACTTTCAGGCTACTAAGTTTTATAATTAAATAAGCAAAGTGTGTGCRTTTCAACTACCACTTTGCATTGTAATATTGCTAATTTCACTCAGTTATGAAAATCTATGGGGCTAAGATCAAAGAAAAATAGTGCTAAAATTAATGAAAAAAACCCTATTGCCATCAATAGATTAAAAAATCGYTGAAGAAAAATACCCACAAAATTAAAGGTTTTCTTCAATAATCCTTGCATTGTTACATGAACATCTAAATGAATCTGTGCTGTACATGATTGTTGCATGATTCAGTGAATGATGAAATTACCTTCAATGGTTCTCTTTTACTGGTAGCTCTTTCACATGCATTTCCATTAGAAAGAACAAAGTGCTCAGTATTAAGATGAGAGTGCTCTTTAGTGGCCTCAATAGCTGGCTCATTCAACAATTCCAACTGTCAATATGCCAGATATTTCTGTGTAGTGTTCCCATTTAATGTTTTAATCAAGGAAAAAACTACTGTAATAGCAGCAAATTGGGCATATAATTAAAACAGAAAAATTTCATATTTTCCCTTTCATGTAACTGTACTAATTCTCTAATAAATTTCATAAAGTTGACTCATATTTCTGCTTTGGCATTCTGACAAAAGAACAGAATTCTTTGCAAGTGTTTGCTTAATTTCCATTTTTCAAAACTAATTTCAATTTTTATTGCTTCACTTTAAATTTATTGATTAAAGTAATATTAAGTCTTGCGAAGCTTTGCCAAAGAAAATGAAAGAATGAAATTATGTATATTTAATTAGCTACAGCTCTTATTAAGGAACAACCTATTCTGTCTCTTTTAAGGGTGATTTCTTATCAAGTCAACTAATTCACTCCTAACACATTAGTCAATCCTGTGAGAAAGATGAGGGGTAAGGGGGCTGGAAAAGTCCTTTTATATTTAAAACCTTTAAAGAAAATTCAGAAARCTATTTTATAAAATGAAAGGCTTCTGTCTTCCTCAAATCTCCACAAGATTTATATTTTGGTCCGTATTACTCCAATGTTGGCTTCAACATTGCTACTTCCAGGTAACAGATTCTTGGAGAAAGAAAGAATGAAACAAGGTACCATATGAAGGAAAAAAAAATAGTAGGGTTGAACTCATTAAATTCTCGAGTGTTCATTTCAAATTAAGATTTATGGTTTAGGTACGGATTCCATTTAAATGAGGAAGCATTGCTGCTGTTTGTTGGCTTTGAAGAGACTTCAAAATGCTAACTGCATAGGTAGTTTTCTTCATTAGTAATAGAGGTTTTGTTTTCATGGTCAAATGTTGTGCTAAATTGGGAATACGCTCAGCACCTTCACAAAGAAGTCCTAAATGATCAAGCCACATTAARAGATGACATGTGTCACATTACAGCAGTAACAGTGAACAATAAATCAGTTAATCAAATGTGTGACAAAAGTAATTTTGGGGTGAAAATTAAAATTGATTTCTATTAGAAAGGCAAAAAAAATAGAATTTACAATTCAGCATCATATTTATGTAGAACTATAAATTGAATAAACCCTTGTTTATAGAAACTAATATTGAAGATGACAGTCTCTGAAAATTGAAATAGCAAGGTTCTTTCTGTGATAGCTTTTCTTTAATTCTGCAGAGAAGAATACAAAAATTTAAAATGTTCTCTTTTCCCCAGACCAGGGAAACATGTTCCAGTGGAGCACACAATAAGAGAACTTTCACCCTCACAAGCAACCTTTATAAAAGAAAAAAAAAACCAGGGATTAAAGCAAAACATATTTGTTAAACCAATTGGAAAAACTGAATAATCTACCAAATCTGAGCATGAGAACACTTTGAAATCACTTCTTCTGCTACAATTGTAGAGCAGCTGATGTAGTTGGTCTTTCCCTTTTTCCCCTTAAAATTTTCTGTCCAAACTCCACAAAGCATACAGTTGTTGGGTAGTCAGTCACTTAAACTCCAGCTACATAACCACTGATGCATTTCCTGTTAGATAAATCCCAAAAATCATAARTAAGACCAACCTCTTGTCTTTGAACTGATGTTTGATTTCTTCTTGCCCCAGGCTCTTTTGCATTTTTTCATCATTTAATATAAAAAATAACTCCTGAGTAAAGGGTTCTCTTTTGTTTCCCTCTGTTCTTCCCTTTCTTCTCTCTCTCCTCTTCCTCATTTACKGCTCCTTCATTTCACTGTGGGTGGCTGCAGTCAAGATGACACATGTAAATCAATTTGGGCAAAATTTTTAACTATTCCAATATGAAGAGTAGTGRCATATTCATCCTAATATCAGACTTYAATGTTGTAACATTTCTATCTTAGCATTGTAAAGGTCTCCAGAGAGCTGGTCTGTAATACACAAGAAGGTTAGGCATGACCCATGCCCACAGTTTCTTTGTACCAGCAAAAATGTGTTTCTTTATTAGGACATCCATTAGGACCCAGGGAATTCTGGTTTGCTCTTATGACCTCTTTTGGGTGTCAAAAAAAAAAAAAAATCCCTATCTTCTAAGATTTGACCACAGATTTTAACTTACAGCAATAAATGTCCTGTACTATACATGTAGTGCTGTACAGCTTCCCTGCTCATCCATCACTTGTTAAGCTGTTTTAATTTAAAATACATAATAGTAACCACAGGAGCAAGGAAAAACAGCTTCTGGGTACAAATGGCTTCAATGCTTTAAAACTGTGTGGTTTTCCCATTCAGTTAGATTTTGATGTAGCACTGATGGAAGAGCCTGCTCTCTGTGTTCTATTGGTGGCAATGTTCTCGTGGCACGTGTCATGCAAAATACATATTGCCAGATTGGTTTTGTTTAGTRCATGTTTAACAAGAGTGTCCCAACCCACTAATTAGAACAAGTAACCCAGAGGTCCATTACAAATTGCTAAAAGGACACACATGATAACCCTAGGGAAGAAATATGATTGCCTTTATTTATTATTAATCATTACTATCGTTAACCAATTAAAAACAATTTTATTCTTTCAGGCTTTTAAAGAAAGGCATATTTCTATGTTAATTGTCACCACTCAGTTATGAATACTATAGAATAAAAGAATTAAACACTTTAGTGTTACTTTGCTCTAAGCAAACAATAGCCCTTAAGATTTGTAACCTCCAACCCCATCAGTCATTTATTTAAATAGCAAAACAATTAATCTTCTAAATTATATTACCATTTTTATTCTGCAAGCCCATTCTTCCATGTGAGTGGGTAAATAAGCTGTTCCCACAGGTTTTTCCAGYTCAGAGTACATTGATGGGAAGCCCATGGTGGCACTGCTCTGTGGTTGTTTTATTGATTTGGAGTTGATTTGTTGGAGTCCCAATGTCAATTTTTAGCTTTGCATGAAGAGGCTCAAGAAACCATTTCACATGCATCTCTAAAATAAATACTCCTGTGCCTAAGGAAAGAGGATGTGTCCTATTTCCTTTGCTTTGTGTAGAGCAGGTTCACTCTCTTGAGAGCAAATGTTGTAGCTCTTGTTTCCTTGATTACCATGTCAAGGTTTTCACTGGAGCAAGAACTGGATTTGTGCCTCTTCATCTTAAGGGAGGTACCCATAGCCCTTGGCTAAGGAATTGCTCTCAACTTTAGTGGTTTTTTGGTGCACTGAATATTTAATTAGCTATTGCAAAGTGGAACAGCTTTCAGGCTGAAATAGGAGGGGGGAAATATTTTCCTCCCTCATGAATATCTTATGGGATATTCTCCTGGAAGGTAAGAATTCAGATCTTCTCAAGCAGAGAAGAGAGTGAACCCAGGTCTCTTGCACTCAAGCTTGGGGCATGGGCTTGGAATTAAATTAACTAGAAAGCTGTCTAGTTGTAAATGGGTCAGCCTGTGTGTGAGTAAAAATAGTCCAGGTAAGTTAAGTCACCTTCCTTCTGCTCCTGTGAATCCTAACTAGGGAGAGGGGTCTGCCTCTGACATGATCCATGTTTGAAGCACATTTTTTCCACTCCTTAAGCATACACACTGAATTTTTGTGAATCCTGCTATAATCCCACTGTTAGAAACCAAATTGTTCTCCTGTGTTGGGTATGAAGCCTCCAAGCCAAAGCAAGAATGGGCATTTGGTTTGGTAGCTACACAACAGAAAGTCATTGTTTTGTCTATATTTTAAGCCTTTACTGGAGCCAAAACCTACATACACCATGGTCCTGGGATAAAGCAAAGGGAACACCTTACCTGCCAGGGTAGCAGCATCCTCTCCTGCAAGGTACACTGAAAGAGAAGGAAATGATTGGATTCTGCTAGCAAAGTCTGCTTGACTGGACAAAAAACACTGCTAGGAATTAAAGATTAGATTTAGTATTAGGTTTAACTCCAATATGAGTTTATTATTTTCTTTTTTTTCAGGGGTGAATCATCTTTATTTGAAATTGTTTAGCAGCTAAGATTAAAAAAAAACCAGGTTAATTAGGAAAAGGTCTAAAATGCTTTCACAGCTGAGATTCACAGAAAATAGAAATCACAATGTGTTTCTCAATAACTTTGCTCTGTGTTCTAACCTCGGTATTACTTTTAGCTTTTGAAAAATCATCAGACCTTTATAGATAGCTTGGGTATTCTATCACTTTGCTTTTTAAAATATTTAAACACTGAGCTGGCTTCTTCTTTTTGTGTTCACGTACCAAGCAAAAGATAAAATAGAAATAATGGCAAGCATTTTGCTAAATAAAAATGATTTCACTTTGAGGTAAAYTCTCACATTGTGACTGTGTTGCTACTAAACACACTTTTATCACTCAGTCAGCAAATAGATTTTGGGGTCCCATTTATAGTCAGRTCTCTGAAAGGAAGATTCATCTGAGAAAACATTCTGGCAGCTYCCAACAACAGCAGTTATTAATGATGTGAAAAAATATTTTTGTAWATTGATGCTGAATGATTTCTTTAAGATAACTGAGAATTCCTTCGCTCCCACTAAAACTGTTTTTCCTAGCAAATAAATACCCTGTACAATTTGTAGSTTTTCTTGCTTTCCAATCTAAATTTAGGCCACAATACAAAGCTTTTCTTTAGTCAAAGCTTTTTGCATTTTAAAGAGCACCTACAGAATATTTCTACTACAAAGGCATATGTGGGTGAGAAAGAAGAATGGAGGAGATGAAGTTGATTTCACTTTGCCTCTTTCACTTATAGTTGCTTGATGAAACCTGCCAAATTTGATTCTGGAGTGTGCACGTACAGCACATATTAAAGGAGCTAGTAGATTTCCAGAAAGGGAAATCAATAGAATAATTCAATGTGAAAAGCTCATTCTTAACTGACAGATTAGYTGAGGTTTCATGACTCACTGTACATTTCAAGAGCAACATTCAAGGCTGCTACTGATCATGGGAAAGAGTTAATCCTAAGAGGAAATGTGTATGTTGAGGAAAGTTGAGTTCATAATATACTTTCTATCCAGAAGGTCACAAACACCTCATGGCACTGCYAGAATAAAGGCCACATCCTAAATTTTAAATCTCAAAAAATAAAAGYCCTTAAAATTTACATCAAATAGATCTTATTCTTCTCTTCCTTTTATTCAGATGAAGGTYCAGAAAGATGAACTGATTCAACTGAGGTCAACATTGAAAGTCCACAAAAAAATCCCTGGGGAGAGCGATCCATTTCAAGCCTGGCAAAAGCCTTTTGTAAATTCCCCTCTCTTTTTCAGTSCCATAAAATTCTACAGCTCAAAGATAAGCTATCTTTCTACACTCTTCATGCAATCAATCTGTGTTGTTAATAGCTCACCAGTGGGATGATATGTCCACGTCACCAACCCTTCTGATGGACAGCTTTTTATCAGTAAGTTGCAGAAGCTSTATAGTAACAAATTCCAAACTTTCTCTTTTGTAGAACAAGAATKTATTTATACTGCCACAGGCAGAGTTGCACACTAAAAGATTGAGAGGTATACACATTTCCTTAGAACCAAATTTAAACTGATACGTTTTCAAAAATGTGATTATTTTTATTCCTATTGGTTTAAATTGGTTAATATTTTACTTGCTACTGAGTTCTCCCTCTTCCCCTGTCTGTCTCGTTCTCTGTCTCTCTCCTTTAGAATCTCTTCAGTATCCCTAGAAATCTGGATCAAAAACATTAAGGGTCACTGAATGCAGCAGAATCTGTCTTAGCACTGCAATTAATCAAGAGATTCACTAAATATCATAAAAACAAAAGAATCAGGATATAATTTTAAAAAATGTCAAATTTCCTTGCATGTTTACAAAAAGCCCCCTCAACAACCCTGAACAAACCAAGATTAATGTCAGTGCCTGTAGTGGGGGGTACTGTTATAAGAGTTTTTCACTTCAGCAGTGAACATTATTCTTCAGCTGGGTACAAAACCACTGCCTTATCAAGCCAAAACTTCCAATTAAAGAAAAATTTTCCATTGTGAGGATTGATCAGAAATCTTTTCAAGGGCAGGATAAGTTTTGAAGATCCTCATTCTATTAGCTGTTTGGTAGATGAAGTAGKAGCTTATACATCAATTCATCCACAGAAAATATTTAAGTATTTTTGTGAAAAATTAACAGATTTTGATGGTAAATGAGGGAAATAAACCTTTTTACTGATTATTTCTGYCTGAAAAATAATCAGGAAGAAACTAATTCTTGCTGTGTGCCTGCAGAGAGGAGAAACAAACACCTAGCAGGCAAGAAATCTATTCCGATTTGCTGAAACTCATCAAAAATAAAAAGATGTAGGAGTTAACAGGTCTTTTCTAAGCTGACTCTGCCTAAAAATAGTTCATTTTGGGTTTGCATAAAATATATTTTGGGTTTTCTATCCCTAACTTTTATTTTTATCTCAAGTGCCCACACTTCTGGTGATTTTCTTCAAAAAGCTTGAAGAATTTACATCAGCCTCCTATCTGTTGTGTACATTGTGCACAATATTCTAAATATGATTCAGATGACCTCTTAGTGGTCTGTTATGGTCAAAATGTTTTTCAAATTCTTAGCATAGATTGTATTTTTATCAAAAAGATTAAAATCTGCTTCCAAAAAACAAACATGTAAGCCTGAATGTTCCCTCCCTGCAGTTGTGACTTTTAAGGACTGACTGTTGACTTGCCATAAATCTTCTCTTTCACTGAAGTTTGAAGATGTGGGGAAGTTTTCTCATTTCTAGTTATTACCTATGTGTTGAAAGAGATCCCTTCATGTTCCATAAGGTCTTCTGTAACATTTTTAGGTACTTCAAACATTTGAATTTGACTGTGGGCTGCAATGCAAATGTGACGTGAATTTTGCAGCATCTCTTAAGACAGTTATTTGACCACAATGGGTTTGTAGTTTAAAAGTAAAGAGCTAGAAAAGCAATAATTCTTSACTGTTCATTATTTAATTGAATTATAAAATGGGGAGAAATAATAATGAAGTTATAAGAAGGGTTGTGAAATCAAATTGTGCTGTAAGATGAAAATTAATACTTTTCATTAGCAGTAATAATTGCAGAATTATTTTTCTTAGTCAAAAACCAGACAAGTTTTWAATGAATGGCAGAAACCCARTTCCTTCAAGGGAAAAATAGGAATGGGAAAATACTTTTATTTTTGCCCTTAGGGACTAGAMATGCTGAARGAAAAGACAAAATGTATCAAACACWGGGTGACTCACAGGGTGAGTACTGAAATTTAGTATATCTTTATTTAATCTGCTTAGCTTTTCCTTAACACAAAAGAAGAGAAGCAGTTCTACCTTTAATATTGAGAATTATACAACCAASCAAAGGTTTCCAGCTTTCTGTAAATTCAGCCTTTTAATATCAATATCATGATTAATAAACCTCAGGGGTTTACTGAAATTTTGTTATTGAGTTTTATATACTCTGTTATATGCTGTATCAGAAATACCTCATGCTGAATGTTAGTCTTCATAGCCATTTCCAAATGGCTTTTTTTGCCTTTTTTTCGGTTCATCATGTTTATTAATAAATAAAAGTTTTGATTGAGTTTGCTTCAGTTTATTTTCAGAATGACTTTCAAGCACTCTGTTTATCTGCATGTTGAACTGAAAATGAAAGCAACATTAGTGACAAGCATATTTTGCTTTTTTTTCAGATTTCAAACATTTTTAAGGTCATATGGGTATTGCTGGCCAAGCACCAGTAGTTTATTTATTGCTTGATTACAAGTGGAATCRTAAATGGAATGAAATAAGATGGATATGGAGGATTACCAACTGCTGTTGGCATACAACCACATGCTTAAAGATGTCTTCATTCATTAACAGACTCCTTTAGCTTGCCAAGGYTGGGAATGAAATGCAAGTCACAGCTTGTACATTTATCACTGTAAGAAAAGCCTCCTGCCAGTGCTGGTTAGGCAAAGTGTACTTGCAGCCATGAGCAGTCCAGTCTGATTACTGGGCTCAATCTGTTACCAATGGCAACCAGTGCCAGTGCCCTGACAGCATTGTTCCCATCTGTGCCTACAGGAGAACTTTTAAATCTTAAGAGTTTAAAATTCTGAAACAACCTTACAGACACAAATAATTAAYTAATTTTCTTCGCAGGGATTTATTTTTTTTTCTTCAGCTGGTACACCTGCAGCAAGCCAAGTGACCCTTACCTTCTGTAGAAGCCAATTAGCAGTTGGCCAGTAGCCCCCCTCAATTATAACTTGTTCTGTGAATTGATATCTCAGGTCTGTGCTCTYAAACTACCTGCATTTCTCCTTCCAAGACAGAGCTGGTGAGTGCTTGTCACCAAAGCTGAAGGGAGAATTGCTTGTGGGAGTTAACACAGGAGGAAAGTGAGATGGGGGTATGTGGTGTGTGAAAAATGCATGTATTTTATGATTGGCTTTTTGCAAATATTAAAATGAATGTTATATGTGTTGTGTTAGAAAGTAATGCTGTATTAGTTCTCTTAAGTACTGTGTTAAATATAGTTTTAGGTTATAAAAAATGCTAAAATAGAAACGATGCTATGTAGGATACTTTTTTTAAAGAAAGGACTCACAGCGAGATAGCAGCCACAGGACACCTAAATCTTTCAGAAAAAAAGAATTTATTGCCCTCTTATCAGAAGAAACTAATTTCTTCCTGCCTCGAATGTGCCGTCAGGATTCGAAGGAAGAAGTTGATGATGACCAGACAGAATCCTGTATTTGAATGGAATTTATGCATCATGTATGAAGTGTATGAATATGCAACAGGCTGTTGTTTTTAAGGGTTAATCCTTTGTTAACAGATGTCCTTTCTCAGGCTCGTGCTGCCCAGAAAAAGGTACCTGGACTGTCTGTAACTCTTTGTATTTATTGTCTCWTATTGTCCTAATTCAATTTGTCCAAATTGTTACTACTCTAATTGTATTACTTTTTTTTTATCACCATTTTATTACTATGAAACTTTTAAAATTTTAAAAACAAGTGATTGGCATTTTTCACATGGTGGAAGGGAAGGCATTAGGGAAAAGAAGCAGGATGCAGAGGTCAGTGGTGGAAGATTGCTGGTTGGTCCTGGTAAAAAAAWATATTGGACAATATATATGAAAATAAAGCATTTGTAGATAGCCCTATGTTTATTTTTGCTGCTGCATTATGTCTTGTACAACAAATTTTGATCACATAAATGTCATGCTGTGCATTATATCAGCTTTGCTAACTCAAACTCTTTATTAAATTTCTCTCTGTAGTAYGTAGTAATACTTCTCGTTTGCTGAATAATTGTTTTAAGCCTGAAAATCTACMTCAGAAACTGGGTATATCTAAGAATTTTCTTGTGTTTTAAATGTGTCTGATGCAGTAGGACTTTTTCATCTGAGCAGCCTCTTTGTAGTTTACCTCAGAGGTCAGGAATAACAGGTAAACAAGCAATCAATTATTTCAAGTAYAGGCATAATAATGCAAGAAGTCAAGAAGAAGGTGCCAGCTCTGTTTCAGTTCTTACCAAACTAAAACAGATGTATTTTTAAAAAGCTTTGTTTTTCTTCTTTTTCCTGAATAGGCCATGGTAAATTTACAACTGATATTCATCCTCATATAAGTTTTATTACACCATAGAAGAAACAGCCAGGCCAGTCTAAGATATGACTGACTCTCATCTGCCTCTACTGYAATTTATTGATCTTCCAGCACAACCGGAGAAACAAATTCCTAGATGATAAACAGCTTCTTAAGAGAAAACCTGCTAGCAGCAGCATGTGTCACATGAAACTGGCCTGGCTGACTTGGAGATGAAACAGAACCAGCTGGGATGGATTGGCTCCCTGGGGAACTCCAGAAGCAGCAAGATGCCAGGCTGCTCCTGAACTGGCATTTCTGCCCTAAGCATCCCACAAGAAATTGAGCACAGGGAGCTCTAGCTGGTACCTTTGTCTCAGGAGCAAGGCCAGTTTAGCAACCCTCTTCCATTCTCTGAAAGGACAAGGAAATTAAATATTTTTTTTCTCCCAGGGAATATGTGAGGATGGTCACAAGTGTTAGAGCATCTCTGTGACTGGATGATGACCAYTTCACAGCTGGTTAGTATGAAAAGAGTGGCAGCACCTCTGTGCAAATTAATATGAGAGCTTACACTGAGAAGCTAAAAAGCCTSTGTTAGTATAGGAAAAAGAGTGCTTTCCACAGCACTCTTTAGAAAATAACTCTCAGAAAATAACTTGGAGAGAAATGAAGCTGATTTAAAGAAAATGCAAGCAAGAAGAYAGAGGGCAAGGCAAAGTATTCAGGGTGCAAAGTCAGGAGAATGAAACAAAACAAAACCAAAAAAAGCAAAATCAAGAATAACTATTGTGAGGAACAAGATATTTGCATAGCTCTGACTCTAACAAGATGGTAAGTATTTAATGAAGTAATTCTACAAAAATAGGAAGGCGTGCATGCATGTGTTTTTTGTTGCTGAGCATCTTTCTAAATCTCTGAGCAATTTCTGATAAATTGTGCAGTTTGTTAAAAAGCAAAAGAGAACCAAAACCCCCTGCAAAATGGAACAATTGAATCATAAGGAGTTATATCAAACAGTTTTAACATCAACCTGTTTTAAAATCTGACCATATGCCTTTATGCAAACTTCCTAAATAGCTAATAAGGCCAAAAGCCTTTGACATTCAGGTTTAAAATATCGAGAACTGGTTTCATTAAAAGGAAGACCAYTGAGCCAAAGCTTGAATGCCTGTTTCATCTAAATCCATCCATGATTTGTCAGTTTCTGCTGTGCACTTTCTGTTTCTGAGATAGTAATTTAGCCCAAGTCCCGTCTCCAAAAATGAAATTCAGCGTCCTTGACTGGTACTGAGAGAAAAATGGGCAGAAAAAAGTGATCATTATCTATCCAGGGAGAATAGTAGGAGAAACTCACATAAAACAAGGGCTCATTCTCTGGAGGTGAGAGTACAATTAATATATTTCAAGATATTAAAGGCCAGAGGGATGTTGTGAACAAATAAGCATAATTTAATTCTTAATGAATTATCAAAAAAAAAAAAAAAAAAAGAAAAAAGAAAGACTCCCAAATGACTAGAAGCAAAAATTGAGTTACTACAATCTAATTTTAGCTTAATTCTGTTGCAAGCTTTCCTAATATCTAAAAAATGAATTGAAATTGTGATGATTGTCTGATTTTGAACACTGCAATAATTAAGCTGCAATAAACAGGAAAAMAGGTGAAAGAGCTCAGGTATATTACAATAGGCCAAGGTTTAGAATATCTACAATTAATGAGATGTGGGAAATAACTGAGCAGTCACTCTTTTATTTCTATGGAGTTCTGCTAAGACTGAGRCAGCAGCAATGTTTGGAGAAGTTAGAAGACAATGGGGAAAACTCTGAATCCTGAGGTGGTTATACAGATTAGACAAAATGCATTTCCCAAGGTAAAACAAATCTTAAAATAAGGACACTTTACAGGTCCTTTCTTATTTCGTCCCAGAGTGAGCTCCATGTGCTGAAGTTTTAATGAAAGTACATTGGAGAGAAAGAACACAGAGGCAAGCTTCTGATTTGATTATAGCTGCAGTTTAAAACAAGGACATGAAATCATCCAAGTCAGGAGGAAAAAGACACAGAGGAAAATGTGATGAGAAACACAAATGCAAAGGAGGAGAGAAGAGGGGACAGACGGGGAGGGTTAGAGCTAGTGGTTCCTGGGAAGCGAGGCTTGCTGGCCTGTGGGGAGCAGAATAATTATCATAGAATCATAGAATGGCATTGGGATGAAGGGACTTAAAACATCCCATTCCAACCCCTGTACAGACATGTTTTATGAAAAATCCTTTCCTTAGGATTTTTGCTCCTGAGAAGCTGAGAGGCCTCAGGAACAAAATGGAAACATTGATTATCTGCTGCTGTGGAATGCAACAGGTGCATCTGTGATTGCCCATGTTGGATGTTTCTAATTAATGGCCAATCACAGCCCAACTGGCTCGACTGTCTCGCGTCAGTCATAGAATTTTATTATCATCCATTCTTTTCTATTCTTTGCTAGCCTTCTGATGAAATCCTTTTCTTCTATTATTTTAGTATATTTTAGTTTATCATCTTCTTTAATGTAATATATACATGAAAATAATAAATAAGGCCTTCTGAAACTTGAGCTCAAGATTCCTGGTCTCTTCCCTCATCCTGGAACCCCTGTGAAAACCACCACAAACCCCCCCTGCCATCTCTTCTAGTTTATGATGTGCTGAATCTTACCTTAAATACTCACTTTTGAAAATTATTTCATATACTCATGTGGCAAATTAGGCAGACAAGTTGAAATGCAGCCAGACCCATCACAGGAATATTGCTCTCTGTCCCTGTACTGCCTGCTGGTATGAAATGGTTTCAAGGTAACACTTCTGAGAGTATATGTTATATTCAGAAAGAAGTATATAATACTATTTCTAAAGGTGCTGTCATAAAGATTGGAAAGAAGTTGTCACCTCTCTATGGCAGTTGCAGTAGGAGTTCATTCTCTCAGCAATATTCCATATCATGCTCTCATCTGAAAGTAGAYACAATGACTATGACTCAGTTAAACAATGCTCAAAATTCAGTCAGTAGAAAAAATATTTCATATTAATTTCAAACCTTTTTGTTTTCGTTTTCTGCCTCCTCCAATGACAATGGAATAACATTTTCCTTATTATGAAAATAACCCAGAATAAAAAAAACCAAAAATCCCAGTGCTCTAAATTAGCTTAATAGTAACTTTGACACATTTATGGATCGATGCAGAAATCAAACAATTAAAAAGCTAATAAGGAAAAAAAAATCCAACCTCCCCATGCCYCCATCTCTGTCAAATCACAAAYACACTCAAAATATAAAGAGGGTTAAAGTAGAAACATAAGCTTGGCTATATTAAAATTAATTTGAAAGCATGAAATAATCACTGTTGAAAATTATGCTATGAAATAATTGAATTAAGATTCGTGACTCATTTCAGTTTTGATTTTATCCCTTCTGCTCTATAAAGTTACAAACTGCAGCTCAAGTGTCCGGTGGGGTTTGGGAGGCAATG